>JANBPU010000049.1:0-95049 GCA_027575805.1 Mycoemilia scoparia | reverse complement strand
CACATGGGTGATAATTTTTGAAGTGTGCTTTTTGATCATCAGCAGTTATAGAGGCATTTCCAGCAAAATAGGTGACCGTGACCACAGGCTATTAGCAAATGGGTAATAATTTTTAAAGGGTGCCTTTTGGTGGACAAAGATTATAGGGGCAACCACAATCAACCGGATGTCCACTTTTACTAGTAAATTTTCGCCCTTCAATAACAATCGCCCGTTTATTTGAAACTTTTTGTCTGTCTGTCTTTCTGTCTGTTTGAAACATTTATCTAAATTCTCCAATCAGATTGGCGATCAACCCTTAATAAGGCAAATGATGAATGAAACGATCAATAGTTTGGCTTTGTATAAAAGAAAGTGGCCTTGAGTGGGTCCTAACTGCAATAAGTCACTGTGCTAAAAGGTGACCACTCTCTGGAAGGGTAGAACTTCTGATACTCATAACATTGACAGGCAGCTCTAGACAAAGAAGTCTAATACCCATAGAGAATATTTTGTAGCTTCAGATATAATATACTAGTTTATAAGCATTTGGTCAGATTCAACTAAAAAGGAAAAAATTACTTTTTCCTGAATTATTCTTATATAACATTATTTTTGGAACTCTACAAATCATTGAAATGAAAATCAAGAATAAAGTATCACGTATTGAAATCAAATGGTTAATGTCCACCATTTCCAGAGTTAGCTGTTTTCCGTTTCTTCAATTTCTCAACCTTCTTTGAGACAGACTTGTGGATGCGCTTGAACTCCTGTGCCTTGGCAGACTTGGTTTCTTTCCACCGTTCCTCAATTTTTTCAATAGACTCTGTTCTCATAAAAACTGGTCGAGGAAGGGACTTGAGTGGACTGAAGTTTGCCAGAGCATCATTATTAAGATGGAAGAAAAATAGTCTAGATGTTGGCATGCGGGGTTTGCCAGGTATCGAGTGTGTGCTTTGCGGTAGAGATTCGCTGGTACCAAAAAGTCCAAGCCTGAATGTCCCGGAGTCAGGATCCTTAGAAATCGCACCTAGACTATTTGGCACACTTGCTGATCCAGATAAATCTGAAGATGCATCAAATAACCGGAAACCATGAGAGTCATTGCCACGATTCTTTCCAATGCTTGGGCCGCCAAATATGTCCTTTAGGCTGCTGCCTTCAATAGCTGCTGGCTTGCTATCGGGCAAGTCGCCCATAGGGTTGGCACCAAACGGCATGTTCTGGCCCATACCAGATTCATCATAGTCTGACCCATCAGAATCGAACACGCCAGCCTCTAATCTTGATTTTGCTTCCTTTGATGGTGGTTTAAGCCCAGTCTTTTGGTATTTCGATGCTTTGCCATTATCTGTGTCATCAAATTCGACAACTGAAAAATCTCGTTTTGGAGCTGCATTAGAAATACCCAATATCCCAGCAAGGATATTCTTCTTTTGCCTGATTTCCTCTTCCCTCTGCATTGCTTCAAGGGCATCCTCATCCATCGGTTCACCAACATTATTTTTAGTGACCTCTACTTCATGATGTTGGTCATCATTGTCCTCCTCATCGTATTCGCCAGAATCGTATTTTTCCTCACTTCTATGCTTTTTCGTCCACTCGTCATCCTTGCGAGAACTCCATTCCCAACATAGCCTGTACCATGGTTTTGGTGGAACTGATCCAAACAACTTTTCAATATTGTTTTTGTATTTTAATGGATCGAATAGGATCCTTCTGCCGGTATTGGTTTTCAATTTCATAACAGCAACTGGTCGGCCATAGCGACTACGCTTCCATCCTCTGCGTTCTGTGACATTTTGATCTGTCACCAGTGACATATCATCTGCAAGCTTGCCATCAAAAAGTATTCGTGGTCTCTGTGTTTTGCTTTTGAGCAATTCTTCTTCCTCAACAGCGGCCTTTCTTTCCAAAGCTAGTCTTTCTAAATAATTTGGCTTTGCTTCTTCTAAACGTAATATTGATCCCTTCCACTTGGCGCCATTAAATAGATTCTTGCATTTTTTCCACTGTTCAGGTTTGATCTCAATATTCATATATGCGAAGCCTCTGTGTATGCCTGTTTATCATTAAATAATTGGCTTATAAGTATGCGGCTTTATATTTCTACAACATCAAATTAATATAATTTGTTCACTTACCAGTTAAGCTATCTACTCTTACTTCGACATTCTTAATTGTTCCAAATGTCTTGAACCGGTTATTAATGTCTGTTTCGTTTATTTGGTCGCTAAGGCCACCAATATATACACGTCTGTGCTCCGGTAGGTTGTCCATACCCAATTTATGTTTTTAAGAGTGTTAATGAAAAATAAAAATATAAGTTAAATAGGCTGGCAATTCAGCAGGATAGTTTGGATTTTTGGCCCCAAATAAAAGAAATTGATGAAAAATGAAGTGATTTGATCAAACAGATATAATTATGGCATCATGATCACTCAGTTTAGATTGAAGTTTGGAGGTGTGGATTAGTGTATGTGGCATACAGCTACCTCCATAGGAGTAATAAAATGCTTAATCATCGAAGTTTGGAGGTGTGGAGGTTTATGGACGTTTATAGTCAAGAACGAGAGAGATCATGTAGTATATTCACCTTTCTTTTTGACTTTCCATTTTTTTTGCATATTTGCACTTTTGAAAGAATATTTTGGTACGTTTATATATCCTGTGTCTGTCTGCAAATGATGATATTACATTGTATGGCTGCTTTAAATACTTTAGAGTTCATTCTGAAAAATCATTTCTGGCACCTTTTCAACTATATAGATCTATAAACAACAACTTTCTAGATATTCAACACAATGCCTCCCACTACCGACAGAAAGAGCCTCCAAGGAGCCCTAGTTGGTTTTTGCAATCCCCTTCTCGACATTTCCGCTACTGGTACTGAAGCTCTCTTGGAAAAGTATGTATATACGGATCATTATTTTTGAGGGGCTAATTTTTACTATTAGGCCAGTTTCATCGTGTATATTGGCCAGCCTATATTATCATTGATTAGCACATTGGCATTTAAAGTATGCTCTTGGTCCTTCGAAAATAACCGCCCATATATTTCTTGACATGCCTTTGCAAAGCTACTACCATTACCACCAGAATTTTCACATAACATGATACCAGAATATTGTGATTGGGGACTAAACATCGCTCTGTTTTGTGAATGGCTAATTATTATAGGTACGGACTCGATGCTGACAGCCAGATTCTTGCTGAGGAAAAGCACAAAGGAATGTGAGTATTCAAATCCTAACAGTTGTGAAAAATGTTGGGGTGTCGATCCTAATCACACCCACTCACACTATGATACCATCATACTCCCACATTCATGCATACAAACACGCAAATACATACATTTTACAATGCGGGTACTATTATATATATTAACTAGCTTTGGTTCGTTTATGCATTAGCTACGATGACCTGATCAACAGTTATAATCCTGATTTCCTTGTCGGAGGTGCGGGACAAAACACACTACGTGGTGCCCAGCGTCTTTTGCCATCCAATTCTACCATCTTCTTTGGTGCTGTTGGTAAGGATGAGAACGCCCAGCGCCTCAAGGATGCTGCCACTCGCGATGGTTTGAGAGTCCAGTATATGGAAACCCCCGATGTCAAGACTGGTGTTTGTGCTGTTTGCGTCACCGGCCACAAGCGGTAAGCATACCAAACTGTTATACTTTGCTAATGCAGCTATGAACATTTCAACGAATGCCGGATTCCAATACACTCTTGTCCTCTTGGTTTCTATAGCTCTCTTTGCACTGACCTTTTGGCCGCTAACACCTACGATGTCAGCCACGTCAAGCAGGCTGAAAACTGGAAGATCATAGAGGACGCCAAGTTCTACTACGTCACTGGCTACTTCTTCACCGTCTCCCCAGAAACCATTGAAACTGTAGCCAAGCACTCACTCGAAGCCAAGAAGGTATGACTATGAGCAATATTGTGGTTTTCGTTGTTAATATAATGGGGGATCTAAACTCTCAAGTCGTGCTAAATTATACGTGCATTTCCTTTCTTATAGACTTTTATCATCAATCTCTCTGCTCCATTCGTTCCAGAGTTCTATACCGAGAATGTTCGCAAGACAATCCCCTATGTCGACATATTGTTTGGTAATGAGAGTGAGGCAAAGGCCTTCTCCAAGAGCTTTGGTTTCGAGGTAAGCGTTTACTCTCGCATTTGCGCATGAGTTCATAAAACAGACTTTAACATTTCTTGGCATTACTATTCTTTAGACTGACAACATTGAGAAGATTGCTCACTTGATCGCACATATGCCCAAGCACGACACAAGCCGCCCTCGTGTTGTCATCATCACCCAGGGAGCCGATTCCACCATCGTTGCTACCCAGAACAGTGACGATATCCAGACCTTCCCTACTAACCCCATCCCAAGCGAGGAAATCGCTGACACCAACGGCGCTGGTGATGCCTTCTCCGCTGGTTTCTTGAGTCAGTTTGTCCTTGGTCGTTCCTTTGTTGACTCTATCGAGGCCGGTAACTGGCTGGCTGGCAAGGTCATTCGCGAGGTTGGACCTACTTACCCCGAGCAAGACTTAGTTTTCGAGCCTACTGGCAAGCTTACTCCATCTGTTAAGAGCATTAGTGCTTAAATTGCATTGTTTGTCATCAAGTCCTTTGATAGTAAAGCCGAAATTAACATTTATTTTCTTGGATTATTACCACAACCTTTCTCATATGGTAGCTATTTATTCTATGTTTGAACCTAATTCTTGGGTTTCTATTATTTGAAAATGTTTAAAAAGTAATATTTCCGAATATGGGTGATTATTTTTGAAGGGTTGGTTACTCATTTGGCTGTGATTGCCCCTATAATCGTTGGCCACCAAAAGGTACCCTTCAAAAATTATAATCCATACATGTGTGTGTATATTTGTATTTGTGTAAAATCCTAGAACCCTCTTGTAGCGACTTAGAGCATGTTGACTTCTGGGTTGATGCTTGCTGATTACACAGCATATAGGGAATCGATGAAGCCGTTGCAGATATCACTCACAATGGTTCGATCTGGAATAGCAACAGCAGTGCCATAAATGGCGGCCGATCCCTTCGCGAACTTTTCTGGGTTGGCCTTTACTTCGTCTACAGAATCCCTAATGTCTTTGGCAAACTTATCAGCAACAGGAACAGTAAGAAGTGTGCAAGCGAGATGGACGCACTCTGGGAACTGCAGGGGAGATAGGTGCCATCCGCGGGACTTCATGGCATCCATAATACTAAAGATGTTGTGTGGCTCGTGGGCACCAAAAGAAACAACAGAGGTGCATGGGTCACCAATTACATAAAGCTCAGGCATCTTTTCAATGACCTCTTGAATCTTTATGCGGCATCCGACTATATCACGGCAGCTCTTTAGGTATCCATCCTTACCCATCTTCATCAGAGCTGCCCAGCAACCGGCAATAAGCGATCCAGGCCTATTAAAAGTGATATAGTTGTGAAGGTTGGTACTTGCTTGCTCCCACATACATACATTAGCTCGTATATCTGTTTTAAGAGACAGGTTTTGATTTACCTGGAGCCAGCAATAGATGGCGATGCGTAGATACCACCAGGCCAGTCTGTAATGGTATAGTACTGGCAATGACGTAGTTCAGCACTCCTGTACATCACAACGGAAGAGCCCTTTGGAGCGAACCCGTACTATCATTATACAATATACCATTTTATTCGGTGGCAGAGCCTTTGTTAGCTTCATTTATTTATACAGGCCTTTAGTACATAGACAATGATAATTAAGGCGTTGTTTATGTTGTTACCTTGTGAGTGTCACAGGAGATGGATGTGACTCCATCTACTCTGAAGTCAAATGCCGGGGCAGGGTATCCTGCCTCTTCAAGGAATGGGATAACAAAGCTTCCCAGACAACAATCAACATGGAGTCCCGTCTTGTACTTTTTCGCAATTTGAGCAAGCGCTTCTATATCATCTGCTACGCCATGGGGATATGTAACAGCAGACCCAACAATCTAAATAAAGAAAATCACAAGATCAGACATCAATATAGTTCGTATAGTTTCTTCTTGTGCTTACAGAATGAACAATAAGACCCCCATTTATAAAAATAACGAAATTGCTCTATCGCACTTACAAGACATGTGTCCATATTCACACAGCGTTTAACAGCATTGATGTCTACTTTCTGGGTTTTTGGATCCACTGGTACACGAATTGCTTCGATATTGAAGTATTCGGCAGCCTTGTCGAACGCAGCATGAGCGGTCACGGGGAAAACACTGGATTGATAACAGTCCCCACATGATATAAAGGTGGTTAGATAGATGTTCTAACTTCAATTTCATAGTTTAGTAGATGTATAAAATTCGATGGTGCTACTGGCTTACATATTTGGCGATCTGATTCCACGGTGGTTGCGAGCCCACACAACATGGGCGCGAACAGCCATTATGATGCTTTCAGTTCCACCAGATGTTGTTGTTCCGCATGAACCAGGTGGTCCGTTGTATAGATCCAGTACCATCTGAACAATTTCGGCCTCCATCTTGCGGAGTCCAGGGAACACTTCTGGGTGCAATGGGTTGCTCACATTAAACATGGCGTAAGCCTTGTTGGTGAGCTCTACCATGTCTTTACCGCCATGGTAAACAACACCAGAAATCATACCATCCTCCCAGTCCACTTCTCCTGCATTTCGGCGTCTAACCACATGTACAAAATGGTGATGTGGGCCATTTATCAGTATGACATTTAGCTTTCCGATCACTTCTACAACGGCAATCTGTATCAAGTGTGCGTTTACATGCATGTATCTATCGCATTCTGATCCTACCTTTCCATCTGTTCCAAGATTACTTGGTCAGAAACGCCTTGATCTGGGATGGTATTGTGAGGAACGTCGTTAGGGATTGGAACCTTCATACTCTCTTCAATACTCTTGATAGTCTTTTGGACTTCTTTGTCTATAATGCCACCAGTACCGGGCATAAAGCGCATCTGGCGCACGAGGAACTATATAGTACAGCAATGTCATCGGGTTACCCGGCTGTCGAGGCCCATAGGGGCTGACATTTTTGACTGACAAAAATTAAAGATATGGCTTTTAACACTTACTCCAGAAGCACCACGAAATATGTACTTCACAGTACCCACAACGCCCTGGACGGCAAGGCTGCGACATAGTCTGATCGTGTACCAGGCGGCAAAGTAGCATATAACGGCGTTGCCAAGAAAGCGGCTTGGGTTGTTGATAGCAGACCTAATAACGCCCTGCCAGTCCACATAGCCCACAGCTTTACTGAGCACCTGAGGCATTTTGTTTAGATATCAAGCATACAAATAGATACAAATATTTGGATAGGCTATACCAAGAATATCAGGGTGTGAGATAAATCAACAAAGGTAATAAAGCCAAGAAGGGATGAAAGAAGTGGGTTGGTGACGATGGGTGTGTAGGGGATCAACTAATAGGCGGGCAGATAACACGGCTGGGTCTAGGCTAGCATTGAAGGGATTGGGAGCTGCCACCAAAGTCAATTTGATTGCTGTTTTAGCATTTTCAGGATATTGCAGCTGCTACAGAGGGACTCTAAGGCCTAAACAGCTGACATTGTTTGTGATAATACTGCTTCGCTTGCCTAAGGGCGTGTTCATTTTCACCTGACAGAGCAGTTATCATAGCTGCCTGCTATTGTTTGGCCATGCACATTGACTGTCATATCATGGATCAGCCCTTTGGACTGTGTTACTACTACCTGGCCTTCGGATCCGTAGTCGTTGCATCTGAGTGCCCTCTCTGCCCCTTCAACCACATCTTTGTAGTTTTAGACCCATGAGCCCATTTCCAGAACAGAATTCTGGGTTGGCAGTAATACAGACACAAACCTATTATGCACTTATCATTTATTTATGTTTTGTCTGACACACAGTCTCTCCCCACAAAAGCACGTTTGCTAGTGTGGCACAATCTGCAGGAATGCCTTGCGCATTTTGTCTGAAATTGGGTTGATTAGAGTGTGGAGGGTGTCTTGTAATAATTTACCCTCAGTTTTTGGTCGTTTCTGACCACCGTTTGCTTCTGCTGTGTGCTTGCTGCACTGGAGGGCAGCTACAAAGAATCTTGGGGAAAGCTTCTCTAAGCATGGGCTCCTACTGCGCCCAAAACAGAGCGCCAACACAGGCATATAAATATGCCAACCATCTTCAAGCTTTCAATAAAGATCAACACTAGTCTGTTCTCTGTGCTTCTCTTTCACACACACACGCGCTGGTACCTAGTATTGGCACTATCGTCCATTCTTCTTTCGCCTCTTTGTTCATCCTTCATACTTATTATTATTATTCTTCTTCTTTACTTTCCTGTTTCTCACAATGTCTTCTTTCCAAAAGGTCGCCGAAGCCTCTAGCAAATTCCCCAAACCCGACGCTGCATTCACCTATGGCACAGCTGGTGTCCGCACTTTGTAAGTCAAAACAATGCTCGCCGAATTTACATGTTTACTTTAGCTCTTCACATACGCATTTGGAATTTGGGCTTTTCTAGACCTAGCCTTGCTATATATACACAAACACAGCGGTTTGTTGACAACTACTATCCATCTGTTTTTTGTATTAGGGGAAGCCTTTTGGAGTCAACAGTCTTCCGCGTGGGCCTACTGGCTGCGCTTAGATCGAAGAAGCATGGGGGCGCCTGCATTGGTGTGATGATCACTGCTTCCCACAACAAGGAGGAGGACAACGGTGTCAAGATCGTTGAGCCCATGGGCGAGATGCTGGACCAGTCCTGGGAATCCTACTGCACAGACCTGGCCAACGCTCCAACCGACGCCAACGTAACCCAGATCCTTGAGACCATTGTCTCAAAGGAAAACATCGACCTGTCTTTGCCAGCAACCGTGGCTTATGCCCGTGATACTCGCCCTTCTGGCCCCGCTCTTCAGGCTGCACTTGAAAGCGGCCTCGCAGCTTTGGAGGCCAAGCCCCTAAACTTTGGAATTGTTACCACACCCCAGCTCCACTACTTTGTTCGCTGCATCAACTCGAAAAACACAGACAATCCATATGGCGAGCCCACAGAGGATGGCTACTACAAAAAGCTCGCTGCTGCGTTTAACAAGCTTATTGAGGGACGGGCAAAAACAGATCCCATCCACATCGATGCTGCCAATGGTGTTGGCGCTCCACAGGTGCTCAAGCTTTCCAGTTTTATTGGATCTGATTCTCTTGACATTGTTGTACACAACGATACCATTAATGTTGAGAACAAACTTAACGTCGAATGCGGTGCTGACTATGTCAAGTCCAATCAGAGGTCTCCAAGCGGCGTTAACGTCCAGCCCAAGCAGCGGTTCTGCTCTTTTGATGGCGATGCCGACCGCATCCTGTTCTACTACGTTAGCGAGAGCACTGGCAAATTCAACCTCCTGGACGGCGACAAGATTGCCACCTTGGCTGCTCTCTACATCAAGGAGCAAATCACTGATGCTGGACTCAAAGACCTTCGTGTCGGTGTAATCCAGACTGCATATGCTAATGGCAGCTCAACCGAGTATATTCAAAAGAAGCTCCAGCTCCCCGTTGTTTTCACCAAGACCGGTGTAAAGCACTTGCACCATGAGGCAGAGAAGTGGGACATTGGTGTCTACTTTGAGGCCAATGGTCACGGAACCATCCTCTTCAACTCAAAAGCTCGCGATGCATTCAATTCTGCCCAGCCAGACACTCCTGCCCAGGACGATGCGCTTTCTCGTCTCCGTGCTTTGCGTGACCTTACCAATGAAACTGTCGGCGATGCCATGTCCGACATGCTTATCGTCGAGGTCATCCTCAGAACCAAGGGATGGTCACTCGAACAATGGAACCAGTGCTACACTGACAAGGCCAACCGTCTCCTCAAGGTCATTGTCAAGGATCGCACTATCTTCAAGACCACCAATGCTGAGCAGACCTTGACATCTCCTGACGGACTTCAGTCTACCATCGACAACCTGGTCGCCAAGTACCCTGGCAGCCGCTCATTCGTACGTCCTTCTGGAACTGAAGACGCTGTCCGTGTTTACGCTGAGGCCAATTCTACCCAAGACTGTGACGAGCTTGCATACAAGGTAGCCGGCCAGGTATTCGACCAGGCTGGTGGCAGAGGTACTCGTCCACCTGAATTCCTCTAAATATTCGTTTGTTTCTAGCATATATATCCCCATTATTCAGTAACTTTGCTCTTTGTTTTGCTGTGTGCGTGTGTGTGTGTCCATATGTTTTACAAATCTAACATGACCATATTATCTCATCAATAATGCTTTGTGTAAAAACGATAATTATAATATAAATGGGAAGAGTTCACTAATGATTTGAATGCATGTTAGGCAGAAGTGGGCCCTCACCGGATTTTGGCCTAATCATTGGCAACTTCATACATAACTACTCCTGGGAGCCAATTTTGCCTAGGCACTTATGAATTCTGACTAAATGTTGAGGGCATTTGTGCAGCATGTTTTTAAATATATTTAAATCTTTGATTTATTGGAGTTGGTAAATGATGAAAAGTCATAGAGTATTTTTGAACAAAAGTAGGTGTGTATATTGATTGGTGTTGTAGTAATAGAACTTAAGCAAGCTTGACAAAGTTTGCTGGGAAGAGACCATGCTCTCCTCGTGCGTTTGTGCCTTCCCACCAGTCATCAGAAGCAAACTCGATTTCTGAAATTATCTCGTCAGCCTCAAAACTGATTTCGTCGGTGTCTCCGGCCTGGTAGTTGTACAGAGATTTGGCCTGCTTTCCTTTAGGTTGAGGTGGTGGCGGCGGTGGCACATTCCTAGGTGGAAGAGGTGGGTTTGGCTGAGATCTTTGGGGTAAAGGAGGGGGAGGAGGATCAGATGGTCCAGAGTTACGCGACGGGAGAGGAGGTGGTGTGGGTTCCTTAATCCCACCGCCACCACCACCGCCGTTGCGCTGAGGCAATGGTGGTGGCGGCGGTGCTGCTGCTGCAGCTGCAGGAGCAGTTTGGTTTTCAGAAACAATCTCGACGAAATTTCCCGGGAACATACCACTACGAGTGTTGTCAAGACTCTTGCCTATCATCCACCCTTCGATTTCCTCAATAATGTCTATGATCTCATCCTCGATCAAATCCATCTCATCAGTATCTTCTGCAGAGTAAGAATGTAGCACGCGTGCTTTCTTTGTCACAACTGGTTCAGAAGGAGGAGGAGGAGGAGGAGGAGGAGGAGGAGCCTATATGCACAATTAATCATCATACATTAAACAAATGATTCATTTATAATATTGGTAAGTTTGTTGATATATATTGTTACTTACTGCTTGCTGAGGAGGAGGTGGTGGTGGTGGGGGAGCGGTATTTGTTACCATTGGAGGAGCTAGGGGGGGAGGAGGTGGTGGTGGCGCCGGTGTTGCTAGTGGTGGTGCTTGTAGAGCTGCTTGTGGAGGTGGTGGTGGTGGTGGTGGAGCAGGCGCAGGCTCTACATTTACGGGTACTGGCGGAGGTGGAGGTGGAGCAGTGTTAGTTGCTTGTAGAGCTGCTTGTGGAGGAGGTGGTGGCGGGGGAGCAGGTGCAGTCTCCACATTTACGGGTACCGGCGGTGGTGGAGGTGGTGGAGGAGCAGTGTTAACTGCTGGGTGAGCTGGTGGTGGTGGTGGTGGAGGCGGGGCTGGCGTAGCAGCAACAGGGGGTTTGTAAGCAGATGCCTTTGAACTGAATTGCTGCTGTCTGGCTGGTTGTGGGGGAGGTGAAGCGGAGGATCTGAAGCCAGGAGGTTTTGTTGTTGGGATTGAACTATTGCTGCCCCTTGATCTGGTTTGACGCAATTGCTCAAGCTCCGATTTCCGTTCATCTGCAGATAACTCAGCTCCTACACTTTGATGCTGAGAGGCACCAAGGTCAGTCTTTAGAAGGTGGCGATTTCTCAGCATCTCCAACTCATTCTTTGTCTGATCAGCCTGTGTCAGCTTTGAAGCAGCTTCAAATGAAGGACTTGACAATTTTGGTGGGTCGGCAGATGTAGGAACAGTACGGCCGAAAGGATTCAGCTGGGAGGCTGTAGGAGTGTTCGCTGAGGATCGGTTGCGCAAAGCCTCGAGCTCCAAACGCCGTTCCTCTGCAGCAGATTTAGGTTTCTCAATAATTGGATTTGTGTGGACAGGCTCATCATCAAAGCTGCTTTGGGATCGTGCTGAAGGGCTTGCTGATCCACGTTGAGGAACAACAGGTTTAGCCAGATCATTGGAATATTTGGGTTTGGGGTTTGCTGCTGAGTAGCCACCAAATATGGAGGAGACTGGTTTCCCGCCAGCAGAGCCGCCTCCAAACAAGGGCTTTGTACCGCCCAACTGAGTCGATCCGGCTGAGGATGAGGGCTTGGTTGCACTAGTAAATGTTGGTTTTTGTTGGTAAGCAGGGGTTATGACAGGTGCTGTAGTAGTCGTGGCGTAAGTAGGACGGACAGGCTTTGTTGTACGCGACTAAAAATTGGTGATAGATACGACACTTTAAAGTACAGCCATAAATGAATATCTCTATTTAATATGATGATATTGAGAGAATTTACCTGAGCAGGGATTTTTGGCTTTGGTTTATTCGCATGGTAGGAATAGTTGGACCCAGAACTCCTTCCAACTTGTTGGATTATCGTGTCCGCATCCAAGTCGTCATCCGACCTTGCGGTTATTTCGACATGATATCCATTGAATATCTGACGAACATCATTCATCTGGGTTCCAAATACACCTTTGTAAATTACTGGGACACCATTTCCGCACTACAAAAATTACATTTTTAATGAGCAAATGTGAGTATACATAACTAAAAAGCAACTCTTAGGACACATAATGATCGGTAGCAGCCCTTACCCAAGATATGAACACGAATTTTGGCAGTTCAGTATTTGGATCTATTACTCTGACAAAGGCATACTGTATCTTGTTTTCATCAAATTTCTCCAAGAGTTCTCCAAGAGGTCCATCTAAAATCATTGTTGTTAAATATTAGAGTACATATACATATACACGTACATGGAATTTAAAGACTACATAGAATGAGCTCATGCAAGACTCGTATACTTACTTCCTTTGGTCTCGACACGAAGAGTGAGGCCACGAGTAAAACCATATAGAGCCCAAGAAATGCTTGAATCGCCGGACAAAATAGTCTGATGCGTGGAGTTCAACTCACTCGAGTTCGTAGAGAAATCTATTTGTCGAGCCATCTTTGTGAGTAACAAAATGGACGCAAATGATAATGCTTTGGGGGTGTGGTATATACTTGTATCGCTATAAAAGAGTATCTAAAAGCAGAATAAAGAGCGAGAAGGCTGAGCAAATCTAGTCGAGCTTCTGAGGCTTTATTGTCTACTGGGGGAGGTGAGATGGAAAGACATATGCGGGCGGGATAAGGGACTTGGCAAGGCCACACAACTATTGCATCACGTCACACACTGGGGGTTGTCAGTGCAGAGTAGTCATCTTGAAAGACGCTTGAGAACTCCCATTCGCAAGCCTAGTACAACGTCCAATTGTTTGTGTCTTAGAAACAGGACCTAGAAATGTTCTCACAGAAGCAACAGCTTATGAAACAGTCTCTAGCTACTTCTCAGCTCAGGGCCAAATGGCCATCCAGTCAGCGCAGCTAGAAATCCAAATGCATAGAGATCGGCACTATTTGCAAACTATGGACCAGTTCTAGAAGACACGGCTTGCAAGGCATCTGAGCATATCCATTCCCAGCCCTTGGATGGGAATAAACATGGCATGCTTCTCCCCAATATCCAGAATCTGCAAAGCTACTGGCAATATATAAAGTTCGTTTGAACAAAGGGCAATGAAAGTGGCAGTAGCAATGGCGAAACCAAAGTGCCTGAATTCAAACGGCTCACCACCAGGTGTCCATAGTCAAGCAGGTGAATCCAGCGCTGTTTGTGTATGTATGTAAATATGTGTGTGTGTGTATTGCTCTGGCCGTGGGCTTGCTAAAGCGATCGTGCAACCTGAGGGCCTCCTTGCTTAAACGCTTTCACTTTAAACTATACCTTTTTTATGTTACTGACCCACACCCTTTGTTTTATTATTAATATTTCTTTTTCATTTCACCACACTAATGCCAGTTTCCAGGGTCCTTCGCGCAATTTACGACTATGCAGCCCAAGACGATGATGAGGTCTCTATTAAGGAGGGAGACATTGTCTACGAGCTTGATGCGAGTGATCCCAACTGGGTAAAGATTCGTACAAGGCCTGTGTCTGGCAATGAAGAACCGGCAGAGGGCCTTGCACCAGGAAATTACCTTGAAGAGGTTAGTGTATATATATGCTCTACAGTTTTGAAAATGTACGAATGTGCTGCTGTTTTGGAACTAATTTAATTGCGCTATCCTCAATTATAGCTCCCGCCAATTGAGAAGGCCAAAGCGCTTTATGACTACCACCCCCAGGAAAGCGATGAAACCCAAATAGAAGAGGGTGAGGCCGTCGATGTGCTTGTTGACGATGATCCAGACTGGATTCTCGTCAAAAGCTCAAAGGGCTCTGGTATAGTGCCAAAGACTTATATAGAGGTTTGTATCTCATATAATTGCAATATGCCAAAATACAGCCCATAGATATGAATCTGGGCGTTTGCCATGACTTGACATATATTTTGTGTTAATACGGATGATAATGTAGATTGTACCTGAAAACACGAAAAATACAGTACAACCAAAGGTATTTATCATTTTATTCCCAATGCTATTATACATATTGATGGCTTTATTCAAGCATATATATTGACAAAATCTATAGCCTGCCGTAGCGCAACCAATTCCAGAGCCACCAAAACCACAACCACAGCAAGCACCAATCCCTCCACCAATACCCCAGCAACAGCCAGCAATACCAGGGGGTAAGGAGTTCTACTCAGTTATCGTAAGTTTTGCCCCCGCTTCATTTTTGACAGAGGTGTATACTCCTATTGCAAATGGCAGCTTAAACTTATAATGCTTGCATGGACCAAATTGTTTCGATTGTAGGAAAAGAACAAGAAAAACCTAAAGAGCAATATCGGCATTATTGGGCATGAATTTGTATACAGTAGTGGAGATGACAGAGTACGTCGAATGTTACATTGCACCCCATGTGCATCAAAGTGGCGAAGCTAGAACTAACAATTCTGTTCTATTTATATAGGAGCCTGAGCGCAAATGGCCATTGTGTGAAATTTCGTCATGCATCGCCAAGAAGCAGGTGATCAACATAGATATTGGCGGTGATTCTCCTCACTTTTTCGAATTTACTTGTGGCTCAAAAGCCGAAGCAGAGGACATAACTGACAAGATTAATGTGGCCCGAAGAAACGCGCCTGCTATTGGAGTTCAAAAGCCTACCCCCCAGCAACAGCCCATACAAGCAAAACCACCCACCGCTAGCAAGGACCGCCAAGTTGCCCTTGTGCTGTATGACTTTGAAGCCCAGGAGGATGATGAGCTAACAATCGTGGCGGATAGCAAGGTTATTATTGTCGACCAAGAGAGCAGCCCTGAATGGTGGCGAGTAAAAGATGCCAATGGTGGCCCAAATGCTAAGGAAGGTCTCGTACCATCTAGCTACTTGGAAATTATCCAAGATTCTGGGCCTGCTCCTGTTAATGATGGTGTGCCCCCGCCACCACCAAAGGACGATATTTATCAAAATAATGCCAAGATTAACTATGGCGGTGTGGCAGCAGCAGCAGCAGCAGCCAGTACGGCACCCAAACCACGTAAGTTGTCGGCAGCCAGCATTCCAAAGCCTAATCCCGTTGTTCGCAATAAGACTGATGACTCAGACAACATACCACTCAATGCCCTTGTACATGATAACCAAAAGCCAAACCCAAGAAATGTACGAACATGGACAGATAAATCAGGTGCATACAAAGTAGAGGCCGAGTTTTTGTCTTTGGAAAATAACAACCAGGTGCATCTGTACAAGACCAATGGCGTAAAGATCCTTGTTCCACTAGAGAAACTCGAAGATGCCGATGTGGCCTATATTGAATCCATAACTGGAAAGAAGTTGCAGCCCAAGCCCCCAGTAAAATCTCTTACCGCTCGTCAAAGGCAAGAAGCAGAGGCCAAAAGGCATCCAGGACGGAAGAAGGTCAATTATGACTGGGATTGGTTTGATTTCCTTACCCTCAAGGCAGATGTCAATGCTGATTATGCCCTAAAATATGCCACCACATTTGTTGCTGAGCGGTTGGACAACGAAAGCATACCTGACATAACTGTTGAGCAGTTGCGTTCACTTAGTGTCCGCGATCCAGACATCTCCCTCATCATGAATGCCTTTAGGAAGTACATGGGTCTACAAGTAGAAGATGGCAGTGCTGCTCCAACTTCTGTGCAGCCCTCACCAAGCACACATGTCAAGACATCCTCTATAACCGGCGTCACTGCACTCAATTCTCCCCTAGAAGCAAGTTTACGTAGACAGCAGCAGATCAGAGATGATGAAAGCTTGGCTAGAATGCTCCAGGCCGAGGAGGAGCGAGGCAAGAAGAAGCACTCATCTTCCAAGTCGAAGCCAACTGCACTCAATAAAACACCTCAAGCAGCGAGCGATCCATTTGCTAACTTTGACGCCGCTTTTCCCAAATCAGAACCTGCTCGGGTAGCATCTCCAGCACGGCCCCATGCACAAAGCAAAACGGCTGCTTCAGGATTTGACCATGCTCAGTTTAGTAGTGTCCGAGACAAGCTAGCAGCATCAACGAGCCGGAGCTCATCGAGGATGAGCAACCACAACGTCAAGCCTGCCACCAACACATTTGATGATACCTGGACGGCAAAGAATGACCTCAAGCCTGTGATTAACTCAAACCCCAAGAAGCCACCGACAAATTACTCAAGCCAACCACTAATGAAGCCATTGATTCCCACACCTCACACCTCTGCCGCCGCCGCCACCGCCACATCCTCCACTCATTCCGCTTCCCATTCCATTACGTCTATAGCCAGCGTGAGTCACCCGCCTAATAGAACCCAGTCACCACTGAACCTCCCCACGAAAGCCCCGCAATCAGTCGCCCAACTGAATAATCTAAGTGAAATAGCTAATGCAAAGGCCCAGGAACTAAAAACTCATGAGCAACGTCTCTTGCAACAGAGAGAATATTTAGAGAAACAGGCCATGATGCTGAAACAGCAGCAGGAACAGCTAATGCAGGTCAAGCAAACGCAGCAAGTCGAACGGCAGCTACGAGAGCTACGAGAGCAAAAGGAACGCCTGGAGCTGGAAAAACAGCGCGAAGACCAGAGAAAGGAACAAGAGCAGCTAAAAAGGCAGCAGGATCAACTGCTACAACAACAGAAGCAATTGCTGCAATGGCAACAGAAAATGCTTCAGAATCAAAGCCAGCTCAGTGCTCAGTCAGCAATCAGTAATATTAGCCAGCCTAGCTATTCAACCTTTGCATCAACCAGCACATCGGTTGCTGCCCCATCCAAGCTTCCAGCGCCACTAGTTCCTACCCAGCCTAGTGTCCAACAGCAAAGGCTTCAGCAGCTCAGCAATATGACCCAACAGTCGATCTCAAATCAGTTTGGAAACATGAACCTTGGAGCTGTCAGAGGCTCAACAAATATTCCGAACCAAATGAGCAGCATGTCTTTGTCAAACCCCAGCATAAATGCTGTGTCTCAGGCTCCACAAAGCATGGGTGCAATTGGAGCATCAGGCATGGGTGGCGTTGCCAACAACTCTATAAATGGTGCTTTTGCTGACTTTAACAAGTTCAATTCTGTTGGTCAAACAAGCCAGCAAACCCCACATACCTCGACCATGTCATATTCAACATCAACCATGTCTACTGACAAATATGATCTGTTTAAGCGTGTCGATCCTCGAGCACAGGGTGTCTTTAACAGCTCTACGCCACAACCAGGAATGGTTGCCAATACACCATCAATAGGCTCTGTCCCCATGCAACCAACAGGTGTGTTTGCTCTTTCAAACCCAGCGATTGGCAGTGGGATGTCTAACCAACACATGGGCTCATCGATGCCAAACACTCCCAGTATGAATAGCTTCTCTAGAAACAACAACAGTATGATGTCTACTGGTCAACAGAGCAACTTTTCGTCCATGAATTTCCCAAATCCTCAACCTGGCATTCAAACCAACATGATGCCCCAGCCTTCGATAGGAATCGGCTCAATGGGGCCTGTAAACATGCAAGGAATGAGTGGCTCTCAATTCCAGCAACAGCAACAACAAATTGGTCAAATGCAAGGAATGCAGTTCCCTCAGCAGCAGCAACCACAACCACAGCAGCAGCAGCAGCAGTTTATGCAAGCAGGTATGATGAATCAATTCCCAAATGCTGGAACTCCAGGACAGTTACAGAACCAACAAATACAAATGCCACAACAGCAAAGCATCTATCAACAACAAATGAATCCAGGAGCGAACTTTAATTCACAACCAAATATGTATGGTCAAACCCGTTGGTAAGACCGCAGATACAATCACACCCATATCCCCCCCTCCTTTTTTACGTGGTTTTTTACTTTATTAAGCGAGCATACATTTATATATTTTTATTGCCTTTTTTTATCAAAACAAAATATTGGAAATTTATTCTTGTGAGTATGTTTTAATCAAATATACAGGTAAAGAAAACAGTATGGTTTTTATATCCTGGTTTACAGGCTGATGAATTCCTATAGCTCGTATAATATATAATATAAGTTTAATCTCCATGTCACACATTTGAAAGATTATTTTTGAAGGGCTAAGTTTTACTAGTAGGCCAGTTTCAACTTGCATACTAGTCACCATATATTTTCATTGACCAATGCCTCATTATGCACTATCTGCATTTAGCCCTTCAAAAATAACTACCCATTTGTCTCGTTTTGAATAGTATTTCAATAGCTTGCTTATATCTAGTCGAGTTTCACTACTGACCAGCCACAGAATGGCTGTGGATGGGCCCCAGCAAAATATGCTATACATTTGAATAATCATTTTTAAAATATTCAAAAGTTCTGATGTATGCTAAGAGATTTTTCAGGGATGGAGTGAAACTGACTTTTCTTTTGAGTGTGTATGTATTATTGGCTGTGCTATTATAATTTGATTCTTACTAACTATTGCTTATTAGTATTTCTTCTATTTATATGTGTATGTACTTTTTTGAATATTTTTGACAATACTTTTGGATAATAGCTTTTGGGGAGGGGTCTCTTATGTCAAACGACTTGTGAAATAAAGTCATAGCGATGCTAGAGATATCTCTGCTACTATAGATCCATGGGCATGTAAAAATAATCCAAAGCCTTTCCATGTAGGTTATCGATCTTCGTTTAATTATCAGTAGGTCCTATGATTAAAAATCTTGTGATCCATAAAAACAACAGTCAATTTGTTTTAATGATCTTTTTTTAGCCTGTGTGTTGCTTGGATTGTTGTTTGTGTTTTGAGTCAAGGTGTATTTTATAGTTACATTACAAAGTACTACTATACTTCCAAAAGTTCCTTCTAGCCAAGTATTATCTAACGATAAACATAATATTGTAAAACAACTTTCTTTTCCCCACTCTCTCCCACCCACGCACACACGCACACACACACACACTATACATTATCTGTTCTTATTCCTTTATAAACGTCCTTACCTGCCATTTCGGGACGACGTTAAGCAATGAGCGAGAGTTTTATCAACTGGGTAGGTTTTTGTACTTTGGGGTGACCTAACCACATTTTGATCATTCCCATTAAAAGTAGTTTAACTAACGTCTACTACTACTTATTGAGGTGTTCCTCTCATACTTTGTTGTGGAGGAGAAAAGACATAATGCTCAAATATATTCGTAAACAAATTCTGCTGAAATGTACATTCCTTAGACATCCAAGGATGCAAACATTTTGCATTGTTTGAATAGACTTTAACCTTGGATATATATATACCCCACCACATCTCTATCACAAACAAACCGCCGTATCACAGCAAACTAATTTTCATTATTTCTATTGTCTTTCATTGCGCGGACATGCACAAACATTGATGCAAAATAGGTACACAAATTCGATAGCCTATCGCGTCATATACAGACACTAGATGATTTATCAGATAGTATAGTGTTATTCGAGATATGCGCAAGCATGTAAGTCAACATTAAGTGTATACAATTATAGATATTTTGGTGGGCCCTTGTCCTCCCCAGCAGCAGCAGCAGCAGAGGCTTGTATTGATAGATAGATGGATAGATAAGTAGGTGTGTCTTAGTAATATTGCACTTTTTATCATACATATATTAGAGATCCACAATGGTTCAAGCAGATACGCTCGGCTGACATTGGCGACAACTGGGTATTAAAGTTTAACAATTTAAAGAAACTGCATCGATTGATAGTCCGGTACTATGAAGAGATAATTGGTTATCAAACATCTCGACTCGAAGCACCTAACCTCAATGCCATTGCAAAGGACATGGACGAGCAGGAGTTACTAAAGCTTTGTCATTTGGTTGTCACCATGGCTGTTCAGTGTGAAAACAACGAACACTATGTGGGTATGATTATGCAGCTTGATGAGGAAGATCAGAGATCTCTGATGTTTGCAATTGAGAGTGTCATGCAGCAGCTTGGTGCCAATGACGGTCAAGAAGATGCAGGAAATACCGGACATAGCGATGAAGACGAGGAAGACCCCGTCACCAAACTCCAGGGTGATTTGATGAGAATCTTGTCTGAGAAGGATGAAATGGAGAAGAACCAGATAGAAATTAAGGAGGAGAATGATAGGCTTATAAGGCAATATGTAAGTTACAGCTGCATATTGTTTGCGCCCTGCCGGTGTTATTATTCCGATTGACTTTAATATTGTTTGCAATGGTTTTATGATACGCTATTTACAGGAAGACTTGCTAGAAACAAACAGCGATCTTAAATCCCGCATAAAGGAGCTCGAACAGACAATAGCCCAGTCTGACAAATCAGGAAAGGCCGACTTTATCCTCAAGGCTGAGATTGATAGTTTGAAGCGAGACCTAGACAAGTCTGAAATAAAGAGACACGAAACCGAGCAGTTGCTCAACGACCAGCTGACTCTTGTCACTGAACTTAAAAGAAAGGCTGAGAATTTTACCAAAGTGTCCGAAGAGGCTGCTCGTTTGCGTGATCAGCTCCAGGAATACAAGCATGCTGCCGAGAAGCTGACAAAGAGCGAGTATGTGATCGAAAAGTACAAGAAGAAGCTAGAGGAAAGCGCTGATCTACGACGACAAGTACGCTCTCTCGAAGATCAAGTCACACAGCTTCAGACCCAGAATCAGCAAGTAGAAGACGAGTACCGTAAACGACTTCAAATCAGGTCATTTACAGACTCTTCCAGAGATCTTGTCACCGAGCTCCAGACACGTAACAGCGAGCTTGAAGAGGAAATGGAGAAGATGTCCAAGCGCATAAAGGAACTGGAAGAGGTCAACAAGGCCATTACCGACGAGCGCGATATGAATGCCGACCAAATTTCTGAACTTCAGGCAAGTCTTCAGGATTTGGAACTCAGGGGAGGTAATGCTGAATTCGAAATCACTCCTGGCCAAGATCTGGCATCCTTCATGGATGAAGATCCTATCCAATTGAAAAACAAGATATCTAACCTTGAAAAGCAACTTGGGGAGCAGAAGGGCTCGAACAAGAGTGATGGTAAGCGTGAAGTCGATTTCCTTGAAAGTATCGTTGATGAGGTAACTGAGGAAAGAGATAAGCTGAAGGAGGAAATGGGTGACCTTAAGAAGCGCTATAAAGAAAAGGAAGAACTTTATGAGCTAGAAATGGCCGATCACCAAGAACTAAAGCTCACGGAAGAGAAATTAAAGAATCAGCTGGAAGAAACCGAAAGACAGCTGTCAGAACTCCAAGCTAAGCACACCATAACAAATCAGACCCTGGAACAAACCAAGCAAGATCTAAACAAATCCAAAGCTGACTTGGTAGCTGTAAGTAAGGAAGAGCAAAGCGCCTTTGAAGCATTCAAGGAAGCAAGCAATCGGCAGCTAGAGACACTCAAAAATGAGAAGGAAAATCTTGAGACGTGGTATAACTCGCTTGAAGACGAAAAGGAAAGACAAAGTAGACGCATCGAAAAGCTCTTGTCCGAAAAGGATGAGCTCCACACAGAATGCAAACAGTCACAGAGACAGATCCAGCTTCTTGAGAACCACATGAAGGAGCTGGAAGACCACATAGAAGATCTCAAAAAGACCGCAGACAGCACAGCCAAGGATTTGAAGTCAGGAGCAATAGTCCCAAGAGAAGAGCACCAAGAGCTTAAAAACCAACTGCGCAAGTCGCGGGAAGAAGTCCACACGCTACAGATCGCAATGAAAAAGGCCAAGGAACACATCAAACAGCAGGAGCTCAAAATCTTGGACATTTCTAAAAAATCACAGCAACAAGCTCAGTCGCCTCAAGAAAACTACCAAGAGGCCATCAAATCCCTACAAGCACAGCTTTCCAATAAGGATGAGCAGCTTGTGGCCATGAAAAAGATCTTGCATGAGGCACATAATCAACACAAACTTGAAGTCCAGTCCATGACATCTGCATGGTGGTACCTGCAGCGCCAAATAGAGAGAAAGAGTGGATTTGGGGCAGCCTCGTCTAGCGCATTCTCCTCTCCTGGCCACCATATGATGACGGACGATAAGACACCAAACCAGAGCACATCGATGTCTTGGCTGTCTCAGCAACGCAATACACTCTATGCTCAACGCAGCAGACACTGAGCTACTCTGTATAGAGACTTTTTGCTTTTCCATTTTGGAGATACACTTTGCATCTTGCAATCCCTAATATATATTTGAAGCAGGGCGATTCAAATCGAAAACGAGATCGGGGAAGTGGCGTGGATTCGTTGGAACAATTCCCACCAAACTTTGAAGCTCCTCTATGTTAACCCTTTCGAGTGCGCGATTCTACTGATTAATCTGTTGCTATCGCTCTACTTCCATTCCTCCTATTTTGAAACGCTGTTCGTTTATTTGTTGTTATTTTAAATTTTTGTTGTTCCAATTGCAGGCACATTATAAATCATTGATGCGGTCCTCATTTTGGTTTACATTCACCAGGTTTTCGTGATTTCACATTTGTCCATTCTAGTCATAACCGTAGTAATAATAGTAGCTAAACCCCACAAATCCAAATTAAAACATCATTCTGCCTGACGGTTTTATGAATGCAATTAGAAATAATGATAATGATTTCTGGGTTTTTATGATATAAATGTATTGTGATTGTATTGTAGAAAAAGTAAAATTGGAATTGAAAATGTTCGTGTGTGTGAATATATAGTCGTATTCGTACACACTTAGGAGATGGCATATTGGAAGTCCCAGGACGGAAGCCATTTCCTTGCCACTACTTGATTAGCTTCAAGACTGGTAGTTCCGTATGTCATTGGGGAGAAATATATAAATGTCGCGATCTGGAGTGCTATGAGGATTAGTGAGACAGCTATTCCAGAAACCGGAGCAAGGAAAACGCGTGCGGGGGAATTCCAGTTCATTATAGCATAGCGCCTGTAGTCACTGATGAATAGACACTGCAAGACAACACCTATGGTCATGTAAGCAAACACCACTGCTGGGAGATAATGGTGCAAAAACAGCGATCTACCCATGAAGAAGAATGGGAAGTAATGGAAGAACCAGCCGGACACGATAAACAGGGCTGAACGTGACATATGGCGGATGACAATAGGATCAACCTGGCACTGCCCACGACGTTTGGCAAAGGCAATACCAAAGGAAAAGCTACCAAGCAAGAGCACAGAGAAGCTAGACAACCACCACCCGAATGGGTTTGCCATCATGTATATTTGTGAACGAGCAGTCTTTTTTGTCCAGTAGGAAACACCACGGTGCATAATTGGCCAAGACCAAGGAGAAGACTGGTATGGGTGAGTCTTTGTCAGCATAGAGTTGTGCTTGAGCATTAGATACTGCAGCTCGGAGAATTTTTCGATAAACCATAGTCTTCTGATGTCCCTCTTCTTCTTGGTTGCCTCCTCTGTCAGATTTTTTCCAGCAATGTGTTGAACGCTCCATATCGTATCCTTGGCTGTGATCTTCTTGTTTCCGTTGATCTCCTGGTCACCATGACCCCATTCTGGGAGTGGCTTCTTGTGTGTGAAGGCCGAGACCTGGTGCTTTTTGCTAACAATGCGCAAGAACGATGACCAAGCATAGATGAGTTTCTTTTCTGATTTCTCACCATCAACTCTAAGCTCCCAGATCGTGTCGTTAAAGCTCTTGGTGTCATTGAAGCCTGCAGTGGTGAATTCCATATTTGTAGGTGTCCATGGAGAGGCAACATCATGTGTGCGGAGATAGGTGGTAGTGCCAAGGTGCAAGAGGCGGATCTCATCCATATTGTGGACCTTCCATTTATCGGCCTCTTCAGTGGTGATAGTCTCATTGCGTCTCTTCTTTTCAACAAACTCGTTGTAGGCTTCAATGTCCTTTGATGGGTGAATAACCCAAATGCTATTTGTTTCGTCAAACTCCTTTGTTCCAACTACCTGCTGACCCTGGCTACTTACACGGCTATCGTGGTAACGAAGAGGATAATGTTCTGGACGGGATGTTAAAAACACGCCAGTTCCCTTGTGGAAAAATGAGATTCCATCACCGTAGGAAAGGGCTGGGGTTTCCGCACCAAGCATGTTACCCTCAAGCTGCATCTGGAAATCGGCTGTGTGGTAAGCATCACCTGGACCAGACTTGGTAAGTATGGCAAAGTGGATATAGAAAGTCGATAAGTAGACCATAAGGGGAAGAACAATAAGAGCACCCAGGCGGACCATAAAGTGGTGGGCCACCTCTCCGATGGTGCGGCCGCGGCGGATATCAAGAATTCTCCATAGATCAAACACCACAGCAGACCCGATCATCATAAACGTGAAAAGTCCGACCATCTTGCATGACAATACGCAACCAAGCATAACACCAGTGAGGCATAGCCATCTTTTCCAGGGACCGCTGAATTCCATGTGTCTGTACTTGAAGAATTTTACGTAGCAAAGAACGCTGGCCATGCCGAAAAAGATCAGCATATTGTCCAAGAGAATAAGACGTGAGTGAACAACTAGTGAGTTGTCGAATACAACAAACAAAGCTGCAATTAGAGAAAAGAAGCACGAGTATCCGGATTCGGTCATAATTACATAGGCCATGGGAGGAACAGCACATCCAAATAGACAAACCCATCCCCTGAGCAGGATGTATGGAACACCATGCTCAAGATACTTTAGACCGATGGTTTCAAACAAAAAGTGCCCCTTATAGCCAAATAGCCAACCACCAAGAGCAATTAGCATCTTGGCAAGAGGGGGGTGGACATCGAAATAGTACTCTCTACGAAGATAGTAGCTGGCAAACTTTCCAAAATGGACTTCATCGAATCTATCATTAGGAAGGAAATTGATGTTATTTGGGTTCAAGGCATTAATTTTTAACATCAATAAAAAAGCAAAATACGTAGTTGTGGTGACAGTAGCTTTACTATACAAAGATCATCGCTATCCAATGAAACTTACACTACTTCATCTGGTGACCATATCTTCCAGAAACGTGTTATAGCGGATAACAAGCATACAAGCGAAAATGCAAGCATGGAAGAGTTCCTAACAAGATAGCTGCTAGCATCCTACACAAGTTTATAATCCCATACAACCATATAAGCACTGTTGAGTGTCTTCTATTCTAGCATTTTGATAAAGACGCTATTATATGAAAGTATAGCACATTGCTATACTTGCCTTGAATTGTTGTTCTTGTTCACGCGATACTGCTTCATTCTTGTCCTCATCCAAATTGGTTTTGGTTGAGACGTCGTCCTTGGTTATTTTGGAATCCTTTGCTGGCGTAGGACCCGAGGAAGACTCATCAGAAGTCTTTTTGGTTTGTGGTTTACGGCTTCGCAATTCGCCTTGCGATGAGCCAGACATTGTGGTTAGAACCTATTTGTCAAGCAAAAAAGTATATGCGTATATACTAAGAGAAATAAAATAAAAGTGAGAGGAGCAAAGAATGGATAAAGAGTGTCGGCTTGCTATAAAAATGCTTGAACAAAACAGCAAAGAATAGCGTCCAAGACACTGGTTGACTGCTGTTCTGTTATTCATAAAGAAGCAACTGGCACACACACACACGCGCATATAAACCAATACCTCCTTCATAATTAGAGCTGATGGTCAGTAACACACACATACACACAATGCTGATCAGAACTGTTGAAGCGGAAAGTTGGAGCAAGCTTTTGACCACATCAACATAAAAGCTCGAGATGGCCTATTCGCTTCATTTTCTGCCCCTAATTATTATTTTTATGCTTTTGTTGGATAGTAATTGAATGCTAGATGCTTTGATTATGCTATGTGAAAGGTCGCTACTATTTACTACATGTATTTACATTCTTGTGGTGCCAAGTAAGCAAGCATTCTGAACTGCCAGAAGAAATAGTAAGGCCAATTGGTCATTATAATACACACAAACGTGTGGATCATACTCAACGTTCATTCTTCAAGCTGTGGAGGGTCAGAGAATGGCAACCACAGTAATGTATCCTGATACAAAATAGATTGAGCCTTTTCCAACATTGATCATTTGCTTTAAATCTGTCTGAGACGTTATATGGCAGAGTCTGCTTCAAGGGTGTACTAGAATAATACCTTGTATAATATCGAATAGTCTGCCAGACTACAGCTAAATTGTATAGCCTATGGGCTGATTTGCGGGGAATGTACGAGTGTGCCAGCATGCTCCTGCTCCCTTATATGGAGAATTTGCCGTATAAAAGTATATTCGGTTATTAAAATCGGAGCCATCTTTCTTAAAAATAGATTCAAGTCTCCCAATCCAAATTTTTCGGACTTTCTTGTTTATAACAGACAGGAGTTTATGTGGTTGACTCTAAAAATCGCACCTTTTGAGTGATTTAAAGTGAAGTTGATGATTTACCAAGTTTATTCCCCTCAGAGAGCCAAGGTTGCACCCACTTACACTAATGACTGTATCTGATGAGTGATCTAAAGTGAAGTTTGGGCGAGCTATGAAAAATAATCCCATAAAATTTAATTACGAATAAACATTTAAATTACCAGGCTAGTTTGTTTTTTTAGCAATGGTAGCAAATAAGCAAACGCAAATCCTATATTAGTTGAGAGCGCCATGAATCCTGGATCAAATGGAGGAAATGCCGGATCAAGCACAAGGATCCACTTTGGATCGTTAGAGCAACAAGCGGTAGAAAATGCAAAGAGGAAAAGAAAGGAGGAGCAGGAAGAGCAGGTAAGCCATCTTTTAACTTCGCCACACTACATATATAAATCAAAAAATAAGCAATATATACGATTAAATTTATATGTGGAATTTTAACTCTCTTCTTTGGTTTGGACAATAAAGAGCAGTGGCGCTAAGGGCGGCGTTACTCTTGACGAACTGGATGCTACCAACTTGGATGATGCTAACATTTATGAAATGGGAGAAGGGTCCTCTGTATCCATGGGATCACACCAAGCAGTCTTGGAAGAATTGGAGCGAAAAAGATTGGCTCGTACTTTGGCAGTTCCTACAGCAGATGTTGATGTTAGAGCCAAACTTCGAGAATGCGGAGAACCAATTTGTCTTTTTGGTGAAGATGTATGTATAAATTGCGTCAATAGCTGCCATAAAATCGAGTAATGCTTTATATCTAGAATCAAAAATTTGACATTGATGTTATTATAAAAATTTATAGGCTGCTGATAGAAGAAACCGCCTTAGAAATATATTATCTGTAAGGCAGCTTCGTGCTTCTAAGGAAAAAGACCAGATGGAGGTGTCAAAAACGGTAAGCCTGACTATATTGGCACTAACGACATATACTAATTGACAGCATTTGCTGACCATTTTCTGATGTTTGCATACATTGAAGAGTGAGAGCGAAGAAAGCGAAGAGGATGAAGATGAGGAGTTCTATACTGAAGGATCGGTTGAACTTCTTGAATCTAGAAAACAGATAACCAAATTTTCTCTGATGAGAGCCAAAAACCGCATTGCACAGCAACAGAGCCTTTCTAAAGCTCCATTAGAGGCCCTCAAGACACAGAGACAAAATCTTTATAAAAGCCTCAAAAATTACACAATATTTGGATCGCAAGTGTGCGATTCACGACCAGTTTCAAAAGTAGCATTTTCTCCAGATTCGAAAATGATTGCAACCGGATCATGGTCAGGATTGGTAAAACTATGGAAAACACCACAATGCGAGAATATCAAAACATTAAGAGGTAAGGCCATCTGGTATATAATTTATCCAGAACTCAATTCTATATCCACGCTAAAGTAGTAATACTGTGATTTCTAACACTATTGGCTGCGCTTGTTTTCTTACACAGGCCATACGGATCGTGTTGGTGGGCTGGCATTCCACCCAAAAGCTACCATAGGTTTGGATACTAGCGCTGCCAACTTGGCTAGTGGAGGCGCTGACAATAACATTCATCTCTGGTCTCTAGAAAGGTAGATATGGAATTTATTTGTTATTTTGCTATCACGATCTTTACCAAATCAGAGCTAACATAATAGCCGTTCACTTGTTTCATTCTGATACTGTAGCGACATACCTATTTCAACATTAGAAGGACACGCAGCAAGAGTGTCGAATATTGATTTTCATCCAACAGGAGAATACCTGGGTAGCGCAAGGTATGTAATAACAATTATGCTGAACAGTGTTACATACCATGCTAGCGTAACTATTTTATAATGATTTTGTTCATATTATTAAATCATTTCTTTCCTGGTATAGTTTTGATGGAAGTTGGAGACTTTGGGATGTTGCTACTGGAAAAGAATTACTTTTGCAAGAAGGGCACGCAAAAGAAGTGTTTACTATAAAATTCCAATGCGACGGATCATTAGCAGCAAGCGGGTAAGTTTTTATACTCATAAATTATTGGATACATGTTTCTTTTAATATCCATGACACATTTATATCAAATATTTTGGCAATTGAACCGGAATTTTAGTGGTCTGGACGCAATTGGATCTGTATGGGACATTAGGTCCGGAAGGCGGGTCATGGTACTAGAAGGCCATACCAAAGAAATATATGGAATCGATTGGTCTCCTAATGGGTAAAAATGTCTCCAATTACAGAATTGTTATATTCATATAAATCTTGCCCAAAAGCAGCTGCTATGGCTACAACTACTAACCAAAATTATGTATTCCTACTCAAATGTAGGTATCAGCTTGTTACCGGCGGTGCTGACAATGCAATAAAAGTATTCGACATTCGAGCCAGAAAGACTATATACACCATTCCTGCCCACAATTCGTTGATATCCGACGTCAAGTTCTTCCACGGACAGCCACAGAACTTGAGCAACGGGCAAGACGCAATGCACATAGAAGGAGCAAACACAGGGCTCTCATATCCCAGTGGGCAATACCTTGCTAGCTCATCGTACGATGGGATGGTGAAGATCTGGGCTGCAGATACATGGAAGCTTATAAAGGCACTTCCAGGACATGATGGAAAAATAATGAGCCTTGACATATCTCTAGGTAAAGTGTCATAAAAAAGCTTTTATTTTTTTGGTCATAAATTCAGGTGTATCACACAAATGCTAAAGACTATATGTTTATATAAAAACTTTTTATAGATGGCCAATTCATCTCTTCAACTGGCTTTGATCGTACATTCAAGCTATGGGCAAACGAAGATCTTGATATTGACCTATAATATATGTGTGCGTGATTAGTCTGGTAGTCTTATTTTCATATAATAAACCAAACAACTATATATGAATATCCTAGCCATATGGTATCACTTGAAAAGTAGTTTGTTAAGGAAGATGATTAAGCTGTTTATTACTCCTAGGGAGGAAGCTGTATGCCACATAGTTTGTTAAGGAAGTCATTACCAATATGATGCTTTAACCCATAACATTTTCATAAACTGGTTTCCCAAAAATACTGTGATGCCATTAAAGTCAGTTGCTAATTATTAATATAGTAAACTGCGCTCAAATACACACTTATAGTCATAAACAAACAGCCATTTTAAACATGACAGAAAAACCCAAGCAAACGTCGGTATACTATGAGCCAACTGTCCAGACTAACAATCTAGTTCTTTCCAACACACACACATTAACGACATGGGTGGCCGGATCAGCAGCCGGAATTCTTGGATTAAAGGGATACAACGGATTCATATTTTTTGGACTCGCATGGGTGCTTATAACTGCACTCATCATTGGAGCTAAATGCAACGGCCAACCAAAGAAGTATTTCAAAAGCGGTGTTAAAGAATTGGGTCTTGATTCGTTATTTAATGGACTGCTTTCGTATATTTTAGTATGGACGCTCATTTATGCAGTGGTTCATATTTATGACTAAGCTACTAGGTTCTCACAACATACACCCACTCACACACGCACATTTAAGTTATTTTGGGAATAAACCTATTTATGTATGATGTATTCTGTTGAGTAATTTTGATTTCGTTATTAATTCCATTTGGATCATAATCTTTGAAGGGTGAATTTTGGGGACCAATGATTATAGGCACAATCGCAACTAAATGGATGTCCAGTTTTACTAGTAAACTTTCACCCTTCAAAATTATTACCCATTTGGTCAAGTAATAGATATGAAATTGATAGTGTGTTATATTTGGTTGGATTATAAATGAGAAATATTAAAGGTTAAAAAGTACAGGTGTATAGGTGGTCAAACAGTAGTGGTATATGAAGCAAAATAGATGCGATCGATTGGCATTTGTGAAAGAGCTGCAGCAATATACATATATCCGTATAGCTACAGCTCTTTTAACAAGACGATATTGTCAGTGCCATGCGCTGTTATACAATGTTCTACAATATTGTCAATTATGATAATAGTAAAGAATATAGCCGTGTAGAGAACGAGAAGGGAAATTGGGGAAGAAGTATTGAAAGTGCGAAAAAAATTAGAATATCCAGGATCTCATCAATGGGTATATGAAGCTCAAAGCAAAGAAGGCCATAAAAAAGTATAGGATATCCCTTTGAGATACTCCCTTGGTATTGTTTATTGTGGGTAAGAATTTGTAAACCCTGGCAACCATCTACAACGATGCAAAAAAACATCGAACGCTTAGTACATACATAATGTTGCAAAGATGCATACTTTAGGGGGAACAGAGGCGTATATGAATAAACGTGTTAAAGCTGCTGGACGTAATTACCTGCAAAGGAGACATGGAGTCAACGTGATTCCGATCGTGGTTGGTAGAGGCTGTGGATGTGCCATTTGCCTACACAGTATATTTGCCAGATCAAGGAGATCGATAGATCGGCACAAAGGTGGCATTTATCAGTACACCATCGCTTTTACATTACACAGATTACTACAAATCACCAAAGGGCCAAAAATGTATGGCTTATCATTGAGACTGTACCTTGTCACTTTGCCTTGAACTATCTGCAGTTAGAGTGCTTAAACCAGAAATGTTGTATGTGCTCGGTTTATGAGAGCCACTGAGTGTAGATGTTGAAGATGTCGTGGACGTTATAGAAGAATATGATGAGACAGAAGATCCAGAAGAGCGTCTCCTAGTAGCAACGTTAGAACCTCTAATATCTCTTGTCTCACTGTGAGGAAGCAATTTGCAGCCTATGATGTCCTCCATTATTCGTTCTTTATCCACGCTCCCCCACTAAGTCAAAAATGCCAATGGAAAACAGTCAATACATGTACATACATGTTCACATACACACACACCCATATACACATGCGTACGATTACATATTAAGCTGCATTAGAGCGACATAGCCGCCAGAACCAGCTCTATACTCAATACCTGTAAGGATATATACCAACTTACATAGGAAAGACTGAGCGTCTGGGCCTCCTCTTGACCAAGCAAGACAGTTTGGATGAGGAACCTGGCGCTCTCGGCAACATGTTCCGAGGATTTTACTATCATTTGCAGACAAGGGCGCGCATATACACATACGCAATAGTACAAGTGGCTGACTTGTTAAGCAGAGCAAACATTTACACCGTGCTGTGAAAATAAACCACAAACAAAATACATACCGATGATACTGATGGAATCTCCCTTGTTCATGAGGGCCCCCATCACGGGCTTTACAGTAAACATCCTTGGTTGGTTCGTCTTTAACTTAAACGCAACCGGCTTCTCGCGTAGATTTATAAGCTTTAGCCTACTGATGTATCTACCAGGCTTGCCATTCTCTATACAAAAACAGCACCAGACAAGCATGATGGGCACGAGTTAGGGATGTGCTCTAGTCAAAAGTGAGGGTGTAGTATAGGGTGTTTGCGATCTTGCGGTGTGACTGCGGTTTGCCAGCTCCAACCATAGCAGTCACACACATACACATACCTTCAAACTGGAACTCAGAAGGGGTTATGCGCATGAGAGGCATACATGTGGCCATCTTTTAAAGACAAGAGAGCTCAGATAAATAAGTATAAATGATTGTAAAGAGTAAAGGTGCTGGCTGGCTAGATAGGAACAAAAAAGAAGGAGAAAAACAATGGCTGTGTACCGGGTTTGGTGATAGCAAGATAAAATAGTAGTGGAAGCGAGGCAGTCAAGCGAGCTGAAATGAGGGCGAGTTAATGCGACTATATACGTCAATGTGTCACTAACCAAAACTATCTTACATACAAAAAACAGAGATTCCGATCCGCATTTGCAAAACAAAAAGCATAGCACCATTGGGAGCCTCTTTTTGTTCCAGAGTCTTTTTCTATTCAGTTTTGTAATATTTGTGTGGGCACAAGGCGTCGCCAATAAAGATGCTGCGGTGGTGCACGTCCCGGCTAAACTCATTCCAAAGGCATCAAAAGAACTTTGCAATTGTTATCAATAGCAGCTATGCAGGAATTGGGTACTAATGGAACCTGAGTGGCAGCCACCAGTGATAGGCAAGGAGAGCCCAGAAGGGATCTTATTCATGGTCATGTGGGCCCATCATGGCGCGTTGATTTGGCTCCCCTGCGCTTTTCTTACCTTAGCTTCTTTGACCCACTGGTGGCCATCACTTCTACCAAGCCAATCTTCATACCATGCTTCTCTGTTGTCACTGCAGCTGTCGCTGCTACTAGAAAATCTTGTCGATTACATCACAACTTTGTATGGCCAAAATGCTGTCCTAAGCCAAATCCCGCGTGGGGTTTCGTCCTTCCACTTGCATTGAGTCTTAAAAAGGCATGGCCCAGAAGCAAATTGCTATTAGCGTAGATTTACCAGTACTACCAGCCCAATGAAGCAAGTGAACATACAAAAATAACATGGCTGTGGCTTTCTTGTCACCAAGTTCCGGTTCCCGGATGCCAGTACAAAAGTGATCCGCAGACAGACAGGCAAACGCAGCTGCTACACACAGATGCCTCTCTCGTATAAAAAGCACCACCTGGTGTTAGTTAATTGATCGGAAAAGCGTAATGCCAAATGCTGTCTGCAGATCCTGTAAAATTCTCTCTCAATATTTCCTTTTCAGCTCATCCTTCAATAGGATTCTGAATCATATGGCTCCCCCCTTCATCCAGGCCACCACATTAAATTTGCATTTTGTACCACACACGGATAGGAAAACATTCCCATGCCTTTGTCATTGGGAAATTTGTGACTTGCTTTCATCAATAATGATTTACGCCATGTCCAGTTTGCCCCCATCATTGACCGAAAAACACCAGTATTGGCGTATAAGTTGGTATAAAAAATCTTACATTGGCCCTGCTCATCAATAAAAGCTTGCTCTGTTATTTTCCTACTATGTTATCTAAAGCGATGTTTAAGACCTTTGCAATTAAATTTGACTGATTCTAATAAAACACTGGTAAATAATAGGGAGAAAAACTCGTGCAAACAATACTACAAATTTTACATGTTATAATACTCTTGATAAATGTTACATATACATATACACACACACACACATATCTTTGTGGTAACCATAATAACGAACATCAAAAACTGTTTGGCTGTTTGCTTGACCGAAGCCATGCATATATGGCTAGGTTTTCTGTCTCTTCATTTGGACGTCTACTATATTTCCCTCTTCATCAACGCCTGGTGTTGAATTGCGTCGGCTACATATAAATACAACAGACATTTGTACATGTAAATCAAATAAAATCACTAGTATATCTTGGTTTGGATAATAGTGATCGCAAGTTTTAAAGGCGAATGCCAAAGCACAGTACTGAAAACCAAATAAACTTAGATAGATGAAGTTATTTACGTTAAAGAGCCATTGTTACGACTGGTGTTGATGGGCACGGCATCAGCAAACGATCTCTGTCCAGGCGATGAAGCTGGGTGCTGTGGCTTGTTGGAGTGGCTGGCATTCGACCCTCTTGAGTTCGGTGTGCTATGTACACTGACATTGGAATTGCCTCTCATTCTTGCTGTGGGGGTTGAATCAGAAAATTTCAATGCCCTAGCTGATCCTTGATTGTTACCACTGGAGTTCGCATTATTTCCTGCAGTGGGTGTGGCCGGCGTAGCCATACTTCTGTTACCACTACCTGGAGTCATCCCCACATTCGAGCAAGGTCCCCCGCCAAACCTAACAGTGTTTGTGGGCGTATTCTGCGCGTAGTTTGGAACAGGTGGGCGCTGAGGGGTTGATGCCACAGACGAGCCATACTGAGCAGATGATCCGTCTTTATGATTTTGGTTCTGCCTACATTTTTTGTATAAACGGTTAACCCGAAGACACGAGAATATAAAAATTCGCATCTTCTGAACTTTGTATGTGGAATGAAAAACAGTGAGCAAAAAATTCAAGGCACTTACAGCTGGGTAACATTTGGACTTTCGCTGATGATAGGTCGACCAACATCGGGGTCTTCAAATTCAAGGTCGTCCATAAAATCGTCAAGCTCCAAGTCATCTTGAACTACGTTAGCAAGAATTTTCATATAAATTGTTTGATGCCAATATTTTCTGTCAGTTCCTGAAATCTTATTGCTATCTATACTCACTACTTTCGATCTCATCGTCAATTTCTGCTTTCCCTTTATATCCTGCTTCAGAATCTTTCTTTTTTGCTATTTAAAGCAAACAAATTGCAGATGGAATAAACAACAATACATAAAGCGCAATGAAATATTTGTTGTCCTAACATCATAGGCTTACCATTGCCAGTAGATTGGTTCGATTTGTTACTCGTGCTTGTGCTGCTTGGCGTAGAGTCTGCTTGATAGCGATACCCTTTCCTGTGAATACCCTTGACCCTGCTTGAGCGATAAATATCCTGCTCTGTTATAACGGGCTAAATATCCAAAATCCCAAATTCGCCATTAGTCTACACAAATGATATATTCCAAAGCAGTGGGCAGTACAAAAACTGAGATTGTTATACTTGCCATCTCTTTCTTGTATTTGCCCACGATTTTCAAATAATTTTTGTTGTAGAGGCAATTGCCCATAGCGTTACCAAATCCTCTGAAGGCTCTCTTCAATGCATCAGTTGCAGCTTCCTTTCTTGATTTCTCTAGGCCCTGGGCTTTAGACTTGACCTTCTCTATCATCCCGTACCCGACATCTTCATGGAATGTTCCATCCCTTAGTGTCACTCTGACCACACATGACACACCAATGTTGTAGGTACCGTTCTCGTAATCCAGAAAGTCAACAGTCATGTTCTGGATCTGTGAAGACCACCCATTGAATCCAAACAGCTCATTTGCAAGGTTGATTACTTTACAGCCCTCGATATACGATAGACGAGAGCCACCAGGCCCAGAACGAGTGTTAATGTTTTCCGGACCTAGTTGCTTCTTGAGCTCGGTTTGAAGGGTGTCGAACTCTTCGTAGGTGTATTCGCGAGAATTGGCGCTCACGAAACCATTGGTCTGGGTTGCACCATTCTGGGGCAGTGGATTTTGGCTTTGATAGGTTTGATCAGAAAGCATTGTAGTAGTGTAATGCACTTTATATTATAGGTAAGTAGGCAGGATATTGGTAGGCTAGAGCAATCAATCTAGAAAATGGCAAGAGTGGCCACAGAGAATAAACGATGGAGCTGATATATAACCTTCAAGGCTAGAGAGAACAAAGTGTTTACTTTGTAATAAACATATGGTATAGTCACCCAGGAATAGCCAGGTTGTTTTAAAATTTATTTTATGAGCTCCGCTATTATGGTGCAATCTTCACCGCAGCAGGGCTCGTGACTTTGGTGGGTGCAGGCAAAACGAAGACCCGACTGACTTTACAAATAAACTTCATAGATTGTACTTGAAAATAGCTGACTCTGTGCCTCCATACACGCATGCCCACAGAATTGACTGGGGCAGGCAGCCAACAGAGAGCTGCATTTTAGATAACTAAAAATCATGCAAAATTTTTAAAAAATTAGTTCTCAAAAGTAACGATCAAAAAATATCAAACACAGTATAACTACCCTAACTAAAATGATTATGTCTGTGTTATAATCAGAATTGATGCTGTTTAATCATAAAACGTAACTTTGGCCAGGACCTCCACAGTTATTTTATTGCTGCTCATTAGCGAAGCTTGATCATATAACCCGCCACCATGCTATGCAATCCTTTAGAAGAACATGAAACAATGAGATAAAAATCAAGAGATCAAAGACTTGATGAGTAGCTCTTCTTTATTAGATAAGAATGGGTCAGCCTGAGATGATAGTGCTGAGTACCCATGACTTGAGATTTAATGAAGGCAAATATTCAGGTGTGAATGAAATATTTGAGATTACAAACATGGATAGATTAAAATTACTAGAGCCGATATGAGCATTCTCAAGGGGCTTGCAAGGAGCATTAGTGGTCGCACTGCTCAGGAGGCCATGATGGGTCCAATGACCAGCATCAGGAGCCCCGAACCTCCTTCCAATTCGATCATGTGTAGCTTAAGACTCATCATGCTTTATATTCATAGTGATCTGCGCCTTCTGGTTGACCAAAAAAATATACCCTTGGATGACAGGCTATCGACATGGGAACCTCACCAAAGGGATTTACATTCCAGTGGCACTTTTCCCCCTCCTGCCCCCGTTCAACTGATCGCTGGCCAGTTTTAACTACACATGCAGTTTTCCCTTGTTAACTTCACATTTTCCTATGCTCCTTAGGCGCACAGTGCTTCTGCCACTGCTACTATTTACTGCTGTTGCAAAAACTGGCCGAGTCGGGGGTATCTGGATCTTATATTGATCGACCACCCTAGTTAACATATGTCTCACCTTTATCTTTTCTCTATTTTTCTTCAACATAGACTACAACATTATATTATAATTATACATTTCTGCCCATCCATGTTATGTCCAAGCCATTCGCTAAGCAAGACACCCCAGTACACATTCCCATCGCCAACGACCTCAACTATGGAAGCGTAGATTCCAATATGCATGCCTATGCTTCTGATAGATCATCGCTGCTGGCAGCTTCTCCGCCTTTAGACCCGTTATTATCATCAACATCGTCGTCGTCCTCATCATCATTATCGTCGGTGTTTATGAAAAACGACGATGATCCTACAACACCATGTAAGCATTGATTCTTGCAATTTTTCAATATAAAATCCAGAATCTCAGTCCATTTATTCGGCTACATTTGAATCTCTCTCTCTCTCTCTGTGTGTGTGTGTGTTATACATGAAGCATTTGTCGAAAAACTAAGGAACAATCTGGCCGCTGTGTGGGGCATTCACCCACTTGTTACTTTGTTACCTTCACTGATACTCGTGGCGGTCATATGGCCGATATCTCCTCCAGATGGCCTTACCCCCGCCGCAATCCACCTTCTAGCCGTCTTCTCCGGGTAAGTACATTGTATTAAATTGGGTTTCTTTGTATGCATGCCTATCTATGAGTGATAGGTCAGCCATATTATTTGTTTCTTATGTGGCTTATCAGTAACAAACGCAAATAACCACGGTGCGAGAGTTATCCCTGCGTGACCCAAAAACACCACTGATTACTAACAACGATTTCTCTTTTTATTAAACGAAACGGTGGAGAATAGTGTGATATCGGGGTTGTTCGTATGTCGATACAGCCTTTCGACATTGCTGGCTCTGGCAATAGCCGTTCTGACCTTGACCGGGAGTTTCCAGTGTACCACCGAAGACGGCGAAAAGATCGATTGCTCAATGTGTCGCCATGAGTGGCACAATTCGGAGGGCCAGCTTTCCCACTATCAATGCGACCCTATAGGAGGCGCTTTTGATGTCGCAACCTCAGGATTTTCAGAAAACGTGCCTTGGCTCGTCTTCACTGCATTCCATATTGGAAAGGCCGTCGAGGTATCTGGCCTAGGAAAGCGCATTTCGCTCTGGCTGATATCCTCGCTGGGTGGCTCACTGCTGGGTATAGCCTATGCCATTACTATTTCCGAAATTTGCCTAGCCGCATTCATACCCTCCAACACTGCTCGAGGCGGAGGCATAATATACCCGATAGTCAACTCTGTCATCACCACTCTTGAGCTCGACAACTCGCCCAGATCCAACTCTGTGGGCGGGTTCCTTGTCATGAGCTCTGCATACACCAATGTCATCAGCTCGGCGCTCTACATAACTGGAATGGCCGGAAATCCGCTACTGGCGAGTAAAGTCACAGAGATATTCGACTTTGAAGTGACTTTTATTGAGTGGCTAGTAGGTGCCATTGTCCCTGTTCTGCTTATTGCCGCTCTGACACCGCTTGTGTTGCACCAATACCACAAGCCATCCATGTCCGTTTATGAGCTGCAATACAAAGTATCGGATCAACTCCAGGAGCTTGGGTCCGTGACATCAAAAGAAATTGTAAGTACCAAATTTTAATTGTCCAGGTAAAGAAATTCCACAAGTGACGGTGTGCCTTATACAAATCTTTCTTTGTGTCTTTCAAAACAAATAGCAATTGTGCTTGGTGTTATTCCTGTGTCTGACTTTGTGGATTGGAACTCCGATATTTGGAATCAACTCGACAGTTGTAGCGTACACAGCACTCGTTGTTCTTATTTTGCTGGAAATTATCACATGGAACGACGTTTTAAAGAATAGCTCAGCGGTAAGAATCACATAAACCTAGATGCAACATATCTATAATTGTGCGTGTAGTAATATTATGTTTACTAACAAAATAAGCTGTTTATTAGTGGGATGCTTTCTTTTGGCTAGCCTGCTTTATTGTCCTTGCAGAGCAGTTGACTGCTTTGGGTGTTACGCATTGGCTTGGGGATTACATGTCTATTACGTTGCAAGGGTCCTCGCCACTATTTGCGTGCGTGTCGCTATCACTGTTCTACTACTTTAGTACATACTTCTTTTCGTCTATTACTAGCCACTTGGTGGCATTTGCTGGCCCGCTACTGGCAGCCGCGCAGGAGCTTGGATGTTCGCCACATTTGGCATTTATCCTATTCGCAATATTCAGCTCGGTATCTGCAGTATTGGTAAGACATATGTGGCTAATCATGTTTTACATCTGAAACTTTACTGTGAGGTGGTTAACAGCAGCTTTAATGTATATCTATTCCTAACTATTTGATATTTAGACACCTTTCTCGACTGGATCCGTTGCGATCTATGCCAGCATGCCCTTCGTTCAGACAAAGTCGTGGATAACGGCCGGGCTTGTCATGACAGCAATGATATTTACCGTTATAGCCACTGCTGGATTTTTATGGTGGACGATATTGGGTTGGATTTAGACTCTAACCTTCCTGTTTTCATGTGTATTTTTTTTGTATTCATGTCGTTTTATTTGGATACATGGGACGATATCATGAGGTCCAATGCTATACAACATTTGATGTATATGTTTTTAGTGTTTTAAACAACAACAACAACAATAATAATAATAGATCTTTTAGTCTTTAAAATCCCTGATGTTTTCCTTGGTGAATTTTTAAAGTGCGTTGGCAGTAAGAAAAGTGATGGCAGGACATTTCTTGTTGAACAGTAGCACAGACTCTCCTTATAGTGTGGCACTGGCCATTTATATCACTAAGCCTTAGCCTATCTGCAGCTGCCCAGGCTAGAGTTGATGTCTCCACTTTAATAAATGTTTTAGATGAACTACTCTGTTATTACCATTATTACTGTCTCGAGGGTTTAATATAAAGATCCTTGCGGGTGTATCCCAGTGACCGTTTTCAAAGTATGTTTAAATGTTTCTTCTTGGTTTTCACATTTTGCGCATTTGGTTTTACTATATTCAATAATCATAAAATGTTATTTTTTCGTGCTATTCTAGCGCTTTTTCTTGTGGCAAGAATAGCATATTGCGCTTATAGCTCTAATTATCAACAGAGCTTGGGCTGGCTGCCTAGACCAAGATGGTAGGTGCTATAATAACTTTGTCTAGGCGGCTTGATTTCATCAGATGTACACTGTTCTAAAGTAGATAGTACATATCATTATGATATGGCTAACATACTTTTGAATGTGCTCATTGGCATATAATAGGGATATAGGCTACCCTGCTTGGGATCCAGTGCTGGACAAATCGCATAATCTAAAACGTTCTGGTAAAGAGCTTGAGCCTATAACTCTCAACTTCTATGAACAGGCTGTTGACCACTATTCCAAGAAAAAAAAGAGAAAAAGAAAGGATGTTGAAAGTGATGGAAGCAGCAAAGAAACAACTCCAGAAACATTTGGTCAAAGATATCTTGTCAATCCCAAATACGCTGAAGGTCCAAACAGCCCAATTATATGTAAGAAACCCAGATTTTATATAACTACAGTCATAACTTATATTAGTCCAATCACGCTACAAAGCCCGACTAACATTATATTTAACTTGCAGTATACATTATTGGAGAAAGAGGAGTTACCACCAACGATGTTTCCAGCGGCGAGGTTGTAGACATTGCCAAAAGCATAGGCGCTGCTGTCGTTTGTTTAGAACAGAGATACTACGGCAAGTCCTATCCAGTAAGCGACCTAAAGGCTGCCAACATGAGATATCTTTCAACTAAGCAGATCTTGGCGGATCTCAAAACCTTTATAAAGCACCCGCCAAAAGAGGTACGCAACCTGTCCGATCACTTGCATCAAAAATGGATAGCCATAGGCGCGTCCTATGCCGGGAATTTGGCATCATGGCTAACATTGCAGATGCCAGATAAGGTGGTCGCAGGGGTTGTTTCCAGCGCACCAGTTACCCTCAAAAAGGAATTCTATGAGTATGACCAAATGCTCACAAGAATATATCCCTGCTCCAAGACCATGAATGAAATTATTGACTTTATCGATGACATCCTTGATTCCGAGGAAGAGAATTCGCTTCGAGTGGCATACCTGAAGGCTTCTTTTGGGTTTGATACCGGTCTAAGCAACGACGATTTTGCCGTGGCAATTACCGACCAAGTGTCCAGAATTGCACAAACCAATGTGCCAGTCAAGGCCAAAGGCGAAAACGATACAGTCACCAACTTTTGCAACACCTTGGCTACCCACATAAATGAGGACTTGGGAAAAGATTTACCGGATATCCTAAAGTTTAATAGCGGCGTCCACGCTCTGGCACAAATCACACAAAACTTTATTTCATCCTCCGGAATCGATGTTTATTCATACGATTCGATGAGAGATGCAGACAATACATCTCTAGAACAGGATGATCGCTCGTGGTTATGGCAGGTAAATACAAGCCTATAGATGAATACGGACATCTCCTTCATATTCGCAGCAACGCAAAGGGAGAAAATAAGCCTTTCTTCTTTAAAGATGTATAGCATCAGCTGCGGCAATAAGAATGGGGCTATCTTCAACACTAACATTTGTATAACTGTTTCAAAATAGGCATGCACAGAACTTGGACTGTGGCAAGTATCGCCTCCAAGCGGTCCCAGGATGCGATCAAAGCGAGTCTCACTAGACTACTTTGAATCTCGTTGCCAGATATACTTCGAGTCCAATCTTCCCAGAAATACCAGAGACACAGCAGTCTTGATGCTCTCCGAAAAGAAACCAAAACCAGACTTTATTGATAGAGTATTTGATCAAAAGGAAAACACGTTCCGACCACATCTGCTTTTTACTGTTGGTGAAAACGATCCATGGAGACCGCTCTCAGTGTCGCCGCCGCCATCATCACCACCGTCGTCATCATCGTCATCGTCGTCATCGTCGTCGTCCAAACTATCCAGCGACAAAGCCGATACAAGCATCATTATGTGGGACGAAATATTTACCAGGCAATCCTGGACCCGCATGGTTATTCCAAAGGGCTCTCATGGTATGGACCTGCGTGAGATTAGCAGTGACGAATGGCCGCCACTAAAGGACACAAGACAGGCCATCCGCTCGTTCATCGCAGTCAATGCTGGGCAAGACGGTGAAACCATCGCTCCGAAAAATCAAAACATAGCAGCAGCCAAGGCCAAGCTATTCGATGGCAGCGCCTTGCTGGCGTGCTTTGTCATCCACACTATCATGACCACTTTCACAACATAGCCTAATAGCAAACTTGAATTAGCCTCTGATTCTCTAGCATCGAGAATAGACTGTTTTTAATATCTTGTTTGAATAACACAGGGAGTAGTAATGAGATATAGCCACCATTGTTTATGATGTACATAGCTTTTGGAATACCAACTATAAAACAGTAAGCTTTGTGCCAAGTGACAACTAGTAAATTTAAGATGTGTATGTGTATAAAAAAGGAGTTTGTAGTGGATATGTTTGGTGGTAGAAATATGGTTACGGAGGTGGGTATTGTAGATGCGGTAGGCGGGTTTTTAGAGTTTAGTCATCCTCCTGAATCTGAGGCGCAAGATAGAATCTAATGTGTCCAATGTCGCCAATAGAGAACTGGAAGAGGACTGGTATCTCGCTGCTCATATTAATGGTGACAACTTCGGACAGTGGAGCGGCCTTGGTGAAGATGTTAAGGTACTTGAGAGAGAGGGTAACAGACACTGGCTCGCGCATCTCAATGCGGGTAGAAGTGGGGCTCTACAAAAATAACAAGCTCGATGTCAGAAATCAATTATAAAAAGGCATAGGTGTAGGAAGTTCTAAAGATGAGGTTGGTATATACAAACACAGTAACTTACACTATCATCGACTGAGCCTTGCTGCTTGAGAAGAATTCCTCCTCTACCGAGTTCGCCAGAAGCAGAGAATTTGATGCCCTCCTTGGTAGCATCGAGTACGACAGATGCGCCAAATGTGCTCAAATCACGGCAGATCCTGGCAAACTCGGCAGAAGAGAGGTGGACAGTGCAGTCATATTCTTGATCAGGAATACTGACGTGGTCACTGTCAATGTCCATAAGCTTCAAGTCGAACTGGCTGACACGCTCTTCCTTTGGTGACTCGAACATGAGCCCCAAAGTGTCTGCGTCGTCTTCGGCCTTGAGTGTAACAACATCATCGTTGCCAGCGCACTTGAGAACTTTACTAAGAGAAGAGAAGCTGAGGCCAAGGGATATGACACGGTCACAGCGGTATGGCTCAAAGCCTTCGGACCTTAACAGCAAGGAGCACATGGCAATATGTGCACTGTCCATAGCTTGCATAGAAATACCAGAATCACCACAGTCAAAATTTGATTCATTGACCATTTCCTTCAAGGCCTCGACAATCTTTTTAAGAAGAGCAGCTTGGGGTAGACGGGCTTCAAGCATTTTTGGCTATTTGGTAGTGGTACTATTAGTTGTAAGATTATACAATAAAATATATCTTTTGATCAGGAAAAATTCTGATGACTAGAAAAGTAAAAGTGTATTAGAGAATAGAAAAAGAAGTTAAAGAGCTTGGTTTAGTGTTTTCAAGAAAATATTGAGTGGTTGTTTACTTTAAGCAGAAAAAACAGACCTGGCATCTCGCCCTCCTTCCCTCACCCTCTCTCTGTCTCCGACAATGCTCGTTGGCCACTGTTTATGTTTTGTTTTATTGGATCTCTTGCGTTTAAATCACTGTTTGCAAAACCCAATAACCACCACAAGCAAATCATATGAATTAAAGATCTTTAAATTTGGACCACCTAATTACCATTGATCATATTCCTGAATTACCATGCGCGTGCACGACACGGTAAACATGCCCTAACTGCCTCTCATTAATACCTGAAAAGGGATTTTTAATTGAACAAAATCTTTGAAACAAGGACTGTTATGGAAGAATATGAAAAGAGAATAAAATTTAAATGAACAGATAACAGGCACATATTATGGCAAGCTAGTACATTGCATTCGTCACAGCTACACAAATACCTAAAGGCACAAAGCTGGCAGCATATATCTTTGGTGTATGGGAGGCCGGTATGCAATTTTCATCGTCTGTGAGCACTTCCTTGACGCCTCTGGTAATCTTGCTAATCCAACCCTCGCCATCTCTCTTTTGGATATTTTCGGGATTATTCTTGAACTCGATATCGTCTTGTCCAGCGACATAATAATCATCTGGTGAAATATCAGTGGCAAATGTGATTCGAGAGACAATGGCAGAGAGCAGAATGGCTGTGTAGAATATATTCATCATCTCGTAACTATTATCAATTCAAATGTTTTGGAAAATGCAGTCAATTCGATGTATAAAAGGAAATGGTCAGAAGCTCCCGTGTTTTTAAATAGAATTTGGGAAGTTATCTTTGAAGGGTGACCATTTGCTAATAAATGGTGGTCATCAATTTTTTAAAAATTATTTTAAAGGATAATACCATTTCTGTAAATAGATTTTCCCTCCCCAATATACTCCCCATCAAAAACCCTCTTTTCTTGAATTGATTTAAACTCAAGCTTAAAGACAAAATGATTCAGTAAAGACAAGGCTGGATCTTCAGTACAAAGGAAAGACCTGAATTCTAAAAAGTAGAATTGAACTCAGAATAACCTTTTTGTCAAAGACTCCCTTAGAATAAATTATAGCAAGTATTACGGGCATTGGTGACAAAGAGCAAACCGCGACTTTCTAAATTTATTCAACATGGCTAGCAAACAGTACATCAAATAATTTTAAACTTCAAAACTATACACACAAACAAACACACCAGCAGCAGCCAAAATAATGCGAAAAGTCGAAATGCAGGACCAAAGCACAAGCTTGTGAAAACACACAATTGAGCACCAAATTACATGTTTACAACCAAACGGATGATCTTTCCGGTATGCATAGCCTCAACACCTTCGTTGATCTTTTCAAGAGTAAGAGTTCCGTTAATATATTCATCGATCTTTAGGTTTCCTTTAATGTAGTTTTCAACATATCCTGGAAGCTCTGTTCTGCCCTTTACACCGCCGAAAGCACTACCCTTCCAGACACGGCCAGTTACAAGCTGGAATGGACGAGTCTTGATCTCTTGGCCAGCAGCAGCAACGCTAATAATAACGCTAGTTCCCCAACCCTTGTGGCAGCATTCCAAAGCCGAGCGCATCACTTCAACATTTCCACCACTGGCCTCAAAGGAGTAATCTACACCACCATCGAACTGCTCAACGATGACATCCTGGATCTTCTTGTCAGGGTAGTCCTTGGGGTTGATAAAGTCGGTTGCTCCAAATTCCTTGGCCAGTTTGAACTTGTCGTTGTTGATATCAATAGCAATAATCTTGGATGCCTTTGCTGCAACAGCACCCTGGATGACTGATAGACCGATGGCACCGCAGCCGAATACGGCAATAACGCTTCCTTCTTCAACCTTAGCAGTATTAACGACAGCACCATAGCCTGTAGGGATACCACATCCCAAAAGGCAGACCTTTTCAAGAGAAGCTTCAGGGCTCACTTTGGCACATGAGACCTCACTTACAACTATTTTGGATTCGATGTGATTAGCTAGTATGAATTTTTTATAAAAATATAGCCTCTGGAATGCGTATATGAATAATTATCCTTACCGGTGTACTCGCTGAATGTCGATGTGCCCATATAATGATAGACTGTCTGTCCCTTGCAGGTGAATCTAGAAGTGCCATCGGGCATCACACCTTGACCCTACAGTGCAAATTAAAGAGGAAAATGGAGGAAAAGATCAAAATCATGTATCATAGCCATGGCAATTGACATTGGCTTATCAAGGGATTTTAGGATGCCTACCTGAGTAGCACGGACGCTTGAGCAAAGGTTAGTTTTGCCGCTTTTGCACATCTTGCATTTGCGGCATTCAGCTGTGTATAGAGGGACAACATGATCTCCAGGCTGGACGCTGGTAACGCCTTCGCCGACAGACTCAACTATACATCCACCCTCGTGGCCAAAGATACAGGGGAACTTTCCTTCGGCATCTATATATCACAGAGAAGTACTGGTGTCAAACAAACCGCCAGACCAATGATCAATGTGTATTATCAGAGCCACCATGTAAGTTATTAATACCTTGTCCAGATAGGGTATAAAGGTCGGTGTGGCAGCTATATCGCATATGTCGTCAAAGTATAGATTAGTAAATTGCGCGTACAAAAAGGTCTTTAGGGATCGCCCAAAGCTTTAAAGGTGCAGGACTCACATTCCAGTAGAAACGACCTTTAGGCGAACTTCACCCGCCTTTGGTGGTGCTACTTCAATAGTCTCGATAGCTAAAAGTATTTAAACAGCAACAAAAGGGTCGTTATCAGTACGAGCACTTGGTACAGAACTTATACATGACAGGGGGTCACGATGTTAAATTAACACTCACAGAGAGGCTTCTTGGGCTCCCAGGCAACAGCGGCCTTGCAGGTGATGGGCTATACAGAAAAAGCTAAGCCAGAGTTAGCTGCTGGTCAAAGATCATCAGACAAAAAGACCGAAGCGCTCTTGTCTAGCAAAAAGTACAGCATGTCTGGGCTACTTGCCTTTCCTTCGAATTCTGATACCATTATGCTAAAGCGCGTATTTTTTCAATATAGAGGAGAGTACTATAATGCAACTAAAATTGTTTAGAATGAAAAAGGCCCCCTGGATCGGTGACGTTGTTATTTATTGTATCATTGGTTGGCACTGTGTGTGTGTGTGTGTGTGTGGGTAAAGTGGTGAAAAGTAGAACAGAGCTGTCTCTGTAATGGCCTAATTGATAGCTGATTAAACATTTGACAAATCTGATTAGAAAAACGATATCGTCCTGACCTGTTGAGTAAAACAAGATCTGGCGTTGCTTTTGGCTTTTTTTGAATTCAGGACTAGAATTTTACATTATTTTCCTTATACTACCTTGGTCATTCGTCTGCGATTCCAGTCATGTTTTCCGCACTCAGGTCACTCGCAGCCTCCAAGAAACTCCTAACTCCCTGCACATATAACTCCATTTCACGAATCGCAAGGATATCATCAAAAGCACCTGGTAAATATAGTTTAGATTCACCAAATATTGTTGATAAGCATGCTCAACAGGCCCGTTAATAACCAAAGCGTATGCTTTTAATTTATTTTACGAATTAGTTCAAAATGTACCAGATTCTATAATAATACCAAAACCCGCATTCGAAAGGCCCCTAGTTCTTCCTCACGAGAAAAAGCCAAATATGATGAAGGTTATTGAAAGAGAATCCTTACAGCGTGCAAATCACGACGGCCGAGCTGATCTATTTGTTAGACGCGCCCACAAAAGCAAGAGGATGTGTCCTGGAGACGTAGTAATGGTAGAATCTATAAACAGCATGTCAAAGCCAGCATCTACATCGACATTTGTCGGTATTTGCATTGCTATCAGCCGCCGTGGAATTGATACAGCCTTTGTTTTACGCAACACGATAATGAAGGTTGGTGTAGAAATGAGATTCCCGGCCTATTCCCCAATGGTCAAAAGCATCAAGATCTTGCAGAAGGGCGAAGGGTTTAGGCGAGCAAAGCTTTTCTATCTTCGTAATTTGCCAGGTAAAGCATATGATGCCAAATCCTTCAAGAAGGCACTTAGCCCATCTACAGGTCAAAAAAAGTCGAAAAAATAAGCAATCGGCAAACCCCAGTGTATAGAATAAATGGCATTTTTTAAATTTTGTACTTTGAAATTTTGATGGCCCAAAATTCAACAAAAAATATACCAGGAAAAATCGAAATGGATCCAGTAAGTTTCTATGGTTTATTGCATTTGGTGGCATCATAAAGTGAAGCTAATTGAGATAACATGATATATCTGGGAACTATTTGTTTCTAAATATCAGTGCAGTTTATTTCAAAAAATAATAAATAGAAAGGCGACCAAATTATTAGCCTATGTTTATTTTCTCGGCTACTTTTGTGATCTTGGAGATAAAGCTATCTTCGATCTCGTTACCAAATCCTGAAGCAATTTTTAAAACATCCTCCTAAATTGTATATTCCAATAAGATGGTTAAAAGGAAATTTAAATGCTTATAACATCACTTAAGTATATATATATATATATATATTTCTAGATTCTTTGCTTACCATCATAGCATAATTTCCTAAGATAGTTACATGATCCGAAGCCTTGAAGCCACCACGCAAATTGGTATAGAATGCAGTTGGGTTATGCTCGAGCTCTTTGCATACAACCTTCACTCCATGAGGGTTATACAGCTTCTTTCTCCATCCCGAAACACACATGTATCCCAAAGACAACAGTGGGACAGTTCCGTCACCGTCAGTTGCGACCACACCAGAAGAAGTCAATTCTTCAGCATTCGACTGTTTTGAATCTATATACAAAGCAGTTACTGCCTGGGACTCCTCATGTGATGGTGGGCCATCTTCCAGCAGATCTCCGGCGTTAACGCCACGTACAAAAGGGAAATGAGTGCCTTTATTTTTTATATTCAATATTTTTTCCCGCTCATGGTCATGCCCTGCCTCCTTTGACTTCATCTGCTCATCGCTGAGTTGTCTATAGTAATAAGCCCTTTCCGTCTCGACGCCAACCCCGTATATAGAATGAATCCTCATATTTGGAGCATTCGGCAGCTGACTCTGTAAAGGATTCGACCAAGTCCTTCTGTCATTTTTATGCGCTTTCATTTCCTTTTCTGTGTGGAAAACTCCAAAGCTGTATTCGCTACGAATTCTGTTTCTGATCAATGGGTCGAGGTTGTGATCCAATAGCTTCAGTGCATCGTCTGTTGTCAGGTTGTTTTGGAAAAATGATGACTGATTCGCAGCAAATCGAATAACAGAGCCAAGGCTGCTGGTTGGCTTTGTGGTCTTTTTGTTTAGTATGTCATCTGGAGCACCCTCTGAATCTCCCCAGATTGCATTCCCACCCTTGGGAAGTAGTGAAGGAAGTCCACCCCAGCTGCGGAATATTTTTGCTCGCTCTTGCTTGTTGAGGAAGTGCTCCAACAGATAATCGGCCAAAGGCTGTACTGTCTCGCGCTGCTCTCCTGAGAGAAGAGATGACAGTGTTTTCGAGACACCAAGCATAGGTCCAGCTATGTTGACTAGGGCCTCGATATGCTTGTCAACCCACTGGTCACCGCCATCTCCCCCATCTGGAGACTCAACCCATTTCATAAAGTAGCTGAATACGTTTACACCCATGGAGTGCCCAACAATAACAGCCTTTTGCCCCGAGGCTTTCACAAGGTTCTCGATATGGGCCTTCAAATTGGACATCATACCATCTCTTTTCTCCATATCAGCATAGCTCAATCGCCAGTCATATGAGGCAAAATGCATGTTGTTGTTATCGTATCCGATTTCGGCCAAATTCTCAATTAATTTTGCCCAGATCCAATAGCCGGATATAAAATAGTCTGCTGCCTCAAGGCCTATATTAAATGCGTCATGTTGCATGCAGGTTAATACCTTTCCATATTCTTACTTTAGGTGGTTGGCTATTCTACATAAACATATGCACGTCTCCATCCCTTACCTTGAGCAGCACGAAGCTTGATATCTGGAGGATCTAGCCCTGTGGCTGGATCCAACATTATGCTCCTTATCCAGCATTCTTTATCGAGCAGCATGGCCTTGAACATCGTCATTGAGCCCCACATCCGTTGCCTAAAGTAGGGTTTCGAACAATTTGCTGTGCTCCAGCTTTCTAGCCCTGTGCTGATGATTCCAGGAATAAGCACAACTGGATGCTTGGCTGAAAGCCGTGGGTCCTTTTCCTTCAAGCTTCTGGCTGGCTCAAAATCTCCCACTAACGTAGAATCGCTGTTTCCAAGGAGATCGCTTATATCGGAAAGAATGTCGTCCAACATAACGTTTGACGGAATTAGTGATTTGAGATCAATATCAGCAGTAACCATTGCCATGTAATCACGGATAAATGACAAATGCTGGGAATATTTCGGTGCTGTGCCAACTCCAATAATTGCCAACAACACCCCAATCATTATGCCAAAAATGAACCAGATCCTCTTTTTCTTGTGGAATGGCGGTGTTGAACCCATCTCTTTTTGTAGACTGGAACCGTAAAAGTAACTTTCTGCGGTATCTTCAAGCTTAGGCCTGCCTTTGGGCGACGCAGCTTTTTTGGCACTGTTGAATTTTGTGCCCTTTTTGCCTTTATTTGGCGGTGTATGCAATGATTTATCACCACGACCCCCATTGACATACTCTTCCTCGGACCCGCTTCTCCTTTCATGGTTTCCGTTTGCAGGCTTTTCTGTTTGCTTGTTAGTTTTTCTCTTTGTAAGCCCGGCCATTATCTGGTGGGTAGCGATGCTTGTTTTCTGGTGCAAAATAACAATAATAGTAGTAAGAAGGACAATGCTGATATTAGAGTAAAAGATAAAAGGTGGTAAGCAAGAAATAGAAGTGATTGAGTTTTAAGTGTAGCTATAATTACAGTGCAGCAACAATAATGAGAGAAAGAAGCGAAAAGGGAGTTCCCGAATCCTCGATGGATCAAAGTGACGAAACAGAATATCCTGATTCGTCAGCCAAGAACTCAAACCTAATAAACTTCTACCATATTATTTTTAACACTACAAAAACTTGGAAAACATGTGAACGTGCATGGTAATTTTTCATTGTATGCCCATTTTATATGGTTTTAGATTTTTATTAGCCAGAAAAGTGCAGTAAAATAAATGGACAAGGTGATCGTGGCCTCCTTTTACACAGACATGAGCAAATTCATTACTTGGGGCAAAATTATAATTCATAGTTTATATTGGGTGGGACAAGAGATATTCAACAGCGGCATTGACATTGCCATTAGCTACAGAGAGGGCACGCAGGTTTTGCGCCTCATCAAAGAAGCCCATGTCATTGAGCTGTGATAGCTCAGTTCTATATCTTTCGCGCTGCTGCTCAGTCGTTAAAGGGGCAGCAGCTGGTGGTTGAGTGGCAGCTGGGAATGATCCGAGACTAGACATGAGGTTTTGGAATGCGGCCGGATCAAATGGGTTTGCTCCTGCTCCGGATGCTGGAGGCGATGAAGCATCGGTTGATGTGGGAGGGACTGCCTGCGAACCAGCTAGACCACCAGGACCCATGCCTGATTGCAACCTAGCCATGGTCCTCATAACATCGGGGTTAGTGATCAGCCTTAGCATATCGGGGTTAAGCATCATGCGGCGAGTTTCTTCAGGCATAGATCTAAGTGCTGGGTGTGAGTCCAACATGGTTCTTAATAGCTCGGGGTTGCTGGATAGCTGCTGCATGGTCTGCTGGAACATTGGATTATCTAGCATTTGTTGTGCTGTCTCAAGAGACATATTTGGTGGCATTCCTTGACTGCCTAAGCCTCCACCGGGACCAAACATTGAGCCGAATGGGTTAAACCCGCCTGGTTGTTGCGATGGGTCTGCGTATGGTGCATTGGCACTAGGACTTGGGGATGTAGCTGATGTTCTCTGTGTGCTTGCACCACCAGTAGGAGCAGCAGAAGAAGTAGCAGGCTTGCCTGAGTCCTTTTTGCTTACCACCAAATGAATAGTGCAGTCATTATTGATGTTGTATTCAGATAAAAGCTTGTCATTATCGCTTTCGCTCTTGAGAATGCGGCCCGAATATATAAGTCTCTGCTTTTCTGGTTCAGAATTCTCGCGCTTTTCGGCAATGAGCTTCTTCAAGTCAGAGACTTTTGTGATTTCGGGGTCGAGCTCTATTTCAAGCACGCTGTCATTTGCGGGCCTAATTTTAATTCGGATCTGCGGCATCTTTGATACTAAACAAATATAGTTGGGTTGGAGGGAAGAGAGGTACGTAAATGGAATAATGGATAGAAGTTGTGCTACAATAAGCGCCAGCTTTTAGAGACACGTATGCCAAAGCTTTGTGGGTGAGTGTGGGCATTGATTTTGGCATGCAAAGTCGTATTAGAAAGGTTTAATTGGAGATCAACTGATTGAAACATCTGCAAAGAAAATGGTGGCTCAATAATTATGTGAGGTGTTTCAATAAGGTTCAAAAGACGGCTATTCTTGTGACTTCTACCCCCAAAGGGCCAAAATCCATAGACAAGCGGCATTTATGAACGCCAAATAATGGTGCTAGTGATTCGGATTATAGAAACCTCAAACCAATTTGAAGCTTTAGCGTATTTACAAAATTAATGCAATGATCAAAGTATCAGAATTAATACATGAAACTCTCTTGTGGAGGGCTCACATTCGAATATCAGGAAAAATAGTGCAAGTAGTTTAAATTTTCCTAAAGATTGGGCTATGGCAAATTTAGGAGCTAGTTTCATAAAATCAATATGATTTACTATCGAGATAAAACCAAGGCAGCTACACTATAAAATAGGAATCTACTTTAAAACCAAACGAAGATTGATACTAAATAGACTCATTTGCATAGTTACATGGCAGGTTCTCAATCAAAGGTTTGCCTAGTTGTACTGCTATGCCTCTCAGATTTGGCCTACAAGCCATACATTTTAGGCCGACATTAGAGAGATTATTCTGGCACATTTTATAGGAGACTTGCCCATATGCTAGTAGCTGAAATCAAAGTTGGTTTGATAAATTAATGGTATTTTCAGCTGATTGTACTTTGCTTGAGTTGCTCCAAAGTACCTTTTTCACTGTGGCAGCGTATTCTGGCACATACCTCAGCAAGCTTCAGTAAAGCATTTGCTGTTACTTGAGCGGGTTGATGTGGGAAGTTGCGATTTCAATTGGTCAAAGATATAAGGCAAGTTCTCCACCTAAAGAGAACATACAGATACCCTCGCACATTCACTGCAAATCAGCCCATACCCCATATTTTTTAGCTGGAGTCTCAGTGATAATTGGCTGATATCCAAGGGAATATCCAAGTACTCTTTTAGAGGAGACTGCTCTGCCATATAAACACTCATACCTATTCTCATGATTTGAAATGAGCACATGTCACGCCCTAAAAATCCGCGGCACGGGTATAGTATTGCATCCGGATTGGATCACGGGCTAAACTGAATACACATATTTGCTACCAGAAAGATGCCTTGAAGTGTGCTCCTATGTGTGTTAAATCATACCTTCTTGGCCTGTTTTTCTTGGAGAACCTCAAGCCATCATATGGAATCCGAGCACTGTGTTAGGCTGTATTTAAGAGTTGCATACACAAAGAGGCTGAAAAAATAAGAAAGAGCGGTGTATATTTATGGTTTAAATAGTATAGTTTCTGACAGTAGCCGGAGTTATAATAATATACCACAATAGATCAATCATATGCACATGAAAGCAGAAATCCAGCAGCATCGCTTGGTGTATTACACCATAAAATTGTCGATAGGTCCAAGCATTCAAAATAGCCTTTTTACCTTTGCTTTTTTCGAGCTATTCTTTCACCTTCTTTATCTACACACACTATCCAAGTCTAGAAATAGCAACAACCATGTCAGATAACGTAGCACACGCTCTTGCTGGTAAGTGCATTTGCTCATTGCTATTGAGCTCTCCATGAGAAAAGTCCAAGCACACCCACCCATAGCCACACATATATGATGTATATATCGAGTACGCTAATATCAAACCCCTACCCCTCTTGTCCATTTTTAGGCGCTGGTGGTGGCATCATCTCCATGGCCATCACTTACCCCCTGATCACTGTGAGCTCTCGTCTACAAGCGCAGAGGAACAATACTTCTGAATCGGCCTACAAAGTAAGCATCTGCTATTTCAGAATGGTATATACGGCATGTATAAAGTTGTAGCCCTTTACTTTCGGGCATTTTTGTACAATGTGAATCTAAACTATACCCCTAAATGATGCTTCTAGGGAAACCTTGATGCTGTCAAGAAAATTATCGCTGGGGAAGGCATCCAAGGCTTGTTCTCGTAAGTATGACGATCTTCTTCAAAAGATCAGTTAGCACAGCTTGATAACAAAGGTCACTAACACCCAATCTTCCTTCAAATGTAGCGGTCTGGAATCTGCTCTTTTTGGATCAGCTGTAACTAATGGCGTCTACTACTACTTCTTTGAGGCCACAAAGTCTGCCTTTGAGAAGGCCTCTAAGGTCGCTGCTATGACTACTGGCCAGAGTATGACAGCTGGAGCTATAGCCGGAGCCATGACTGTACTCATCACAAACCCAATATGGGTCGTAAATACCCGCCTTACTGTTAAGAAGCTTGAGGCCGAGGAGGAAGATGCTATTGGCAATGCAAGTGATTCAAAGACAAAGTCCATTACCACTTGGCAGGCCTTTGCCAAGATCATAAAGGAAGACGGCGTTCTGTCGCTATGGCAAGGCGTTATTCCTGCCCTAATTCTTGTCATCAACCCTATCATTCAGTACACTGTTTTTGAACAGATCAAGAATCGCCTGCAAAGTACTCGTAAGCTGGGAAACCTCGATTTCTTCTTCCTAGGTGCTGTATCAAAGCTAGTCGCTACTGTTGTCACCTACCCCTACATGTAAGCACTCGCTATTCACAATACTACGTTTTTGCACTCACTTTATGCATGCCGGGTATATTAAACTCTATGATACCCTTTGTTTAAATGCCATATATAGCGTGGTAAAAACCCGTATGCAGCTCCGCCAGTCCAAGAACGAGTCTGAGCGCTACAACTCTCTCTTGGATGGCTTGAAGAAGATCCTCGCTCAAGAGGGCGTCCAGGGCCTGTTCAAGGGAATCTCCAGCAAGGTTGTTCAGTCTGTCATTACAGCTGCCTTCCTGTTCATGACCAAAGAGGCACTGTTCTCTTACACTATTCGACTCCTAGCTATACTGAAGGGCCGCAAAGCCAGACTCCAGTAAAAACATATAATCTCATCGATTTTATTTTGGTTTCTTTGCCATGCCCAATGTTGACACAATTGAGCATATGGATCATTATTTTTGAAGGGCCAGTTTTTACTAGTAGGCCAGTTTCATCATGCATATTGGCCAACCTATATTATCACGTGTAGTCTGCTTTTAGCCCTTCAAAAATAATCGCTCATATGCACTACATCAGATATTTGAGCTCTAAATTAGGTCATAGCAATATTTTTGCACCTTTAAACTGTAATATTCCATGTTAAAAAATGAAAAAACATTCGCACCAACACCATGTTCAACAAATGCAACATTTTCACATGCTTTAGTGAATTTATGTAAAGTAGAATAGATAATGCTAAGGCTATCATTAAATGAAAAGTCCTAATTTTATTAAAACTTGCCATTGTGCTTGAGTATACTGGATTTTGTGTTTATGAAAAAGCCTTCTATGTATGTGGGTATTGATTTGTCACCGATTTATTAGAATTGGTTTGGTTATCATTTTAATCTTTGTGAGTTAACTTGAACAAAGCGTCCAAGGCATTCTCTATTTCAGCCTCGAAGAGTTCACGGTTTAGTTTTCCATCTTCATGGAACCAAGTTGAGAATGGCTTTACCACAATACGGGGTAGACTGGTAGGAACTGGACGGGGCTTTTCGACTTGGATTGGTCTGCTGGATAAGGTAAGATGATATTCTGGCTCATGGGCCTTCACAGAAGATCCAGCAGAAATAACCACACCCTTCTCTTCGCTATGGCCAACATAGAAAGTGTCACGCTGAACGAAAAACGAGTACAGCACTGTCAGAATTGCAGTAAGTGTAAATACCGTGACACTGATATATGAGAACCACTTTGTGGACTTGAACGGGTTCTTCCAGCTATACAAGAAATCAATTACGCAGAATAGCACGCCAGTGTATCCCAGCAAAAGCTTGACGTCCGTGTGGGTGTGTCTTTCCTTGAACCCCTTTTTCTCAAAGTACTATAAGTGTGCAGACAATTTGGATAAATTAGATGTGGTGGTCATTTACGAGAAACCCATATATACTTGTGTAAATTGGCTAAATATTTGGTCAATGCGTACCTGTCTCAAGGCTTCGTCGCATGTTGACTTGAGCTCAGAGATATTGTATTTATTGGCAACGGCAGTCTCTGTAAATATTTTTGAATTGTTAGCATGACTTGTCGCATTCTAGTGTCTTTTTAGATGTAGAATCCATGAGAATTTGCTTACCAGGACCGCTGGCTGTCGTTTTGTTGTTGTCAGTCATTAAGCAACTCTGGCGCTTTTTCGCACACGACTATCTATTTAAATACGAGTCGGTATAATATATATTATGAAAGCAAAAGCATGAGAAAGTGAGTATGCAAGGAACAGGCAGTCATGCTGCAGTTATAGGTAACAAATATATTACTAACTAGAATTATGGGCACAAGTTCCGATTTGGAGCCGTCACCTGCCCAGTCACAAAACCGAGGGCATGTACTCCTAATCACCCTCATGTATGTCAGCATTATTTGTTGATAGAAAAGATCGTTTTTATGTCTCTATATTGTGTGGTAGATAGCATCTGGCACAGACAAAACATTGAATTACATTATTACAATGTATGGAGAAGATATAGGGAAAAGCTAGGTCCAACAACACTAAGCTATGCCTACAACATGTCGCTTTCCAAACTAATTTGTGTTGTTATAATAAATAATGCACGCCCAACACTTATGATCTTGTGCCATTAAATGCGGGATATAGTTCTTCAATTCTCATAATATATAGTCCAATTTCCATTGTATTCATATGAAAGTTGGTACCACTAGCCCTTCTCAAGGACATAAATCTTTTACTATTATCCTCAGAGTTCTACTTGGTTGAGAAAAAGTAATTTGCCCTCCCCTTTAGAATCTTAATTTGGGTAACTGAGATTTACAGACAGACCTTCAAGCCTGGGATTAGTTCGGGCTTTTGAAAAGCGATAAACCCACTGACATATCACGTGTAAAAAGAATTCATGAAGCTCATCGCACATTATATTTGTTCAATTACTCTGCTTGGGGAGCAGAATAACACCCCTACATCAGTAATAAGGGCTTATGTATTGCCTGTAAAGTAGAAAATCGCAGTAACGCATTTGGTTATTCAGTAAATAATAGACTAGAAGTTTACTTGTAGAGTCCATTCATGAATAAGTTAGCTGGTGGGTTTGGATAATGGGGTCAAAGCCAGAACAATGCTCATAGAAGCCGCCCCTGAAAAAGCTTTCCCACTTGCCACTTTATATCTTTGAGCATATTTTGGAATATGTTTACATGCACTTCCCTTCATTTCAGGATAAGATTTTCTCTTTTTAAAGAGCTTTTTGTCTTTTGGTCATGAAGCTTGTAAATACTATCATCCACAAAGGTTTCAAGATAGATAGTCACAAGCCAGAGATGGTAGTGACATCTCGACTTGTTAGCCAGCGGTGGTTATTAGCTATAAGGTTAACAATTTGTACATACCTACTAGCGGCTTGGGTGGGATACATAGCCGGATCATTCATAGCTGACAATGGCAGATATGTATTTACCTACTTTACACTTTTCTCATTTACAGGCATCACGGCATACCAAATAGTTAGTACCATGCTCCTTATTAGTATTTGTAATATATCAATATTCTCCTATTATTATTTACCTGTGTGTATATCAAAATTGTCGTTCCAAATATCTTTATAGAGCGCGATCATTCACACCATATTCTCTTTAAAAAGTATAAAATCCAAGAAACCAGGTTCATTCGAACGTCTTCCTAAAGTACTCCAGCTACTCCATTGGATACTATACGAAACCATATTGACGTTTCCTCTGGTTGTGACCGTGGTATATTGGTCCCTGCTGTATAATGGCGAAAGTGGTGGAGTAGGAGCCATGGAGATCTGGATGAACACGTCTGTACATTTGATGAACCTGGTAGTGACTATATTAGAATTCATCTTTAATAACGAAATTGTTTGCCCATACTGGACACATCCTTTAACCCTGGCTATATTGGCATTTCTGTATACTCTGTTTGCCTGGATGACCGAATCATTGTGAGTAGTATTCCTTTATGTTAATAACCATTATGACTTCTATTGGGATTCCAAATCTTAGCCTGACCAATTTTAACTCTTTTGCATATCTATGATATTAGCCTCCATGCATTTCCTTATGATATACTCGACTACAAGAAATACAAGTGGGCCGAGATAGGAATAGTCCTGGCAACTTATGCAGGTGTTGTGGCAGTGCACTATTTGTGGTATGGCGCTCACTTGTTGCTAAATAGGTTTACAAGTCCCAAACAAGAAACAGAGCACCAGCAACTCGAAGATCCTGATCCTACAACAAACAATGTGTGCTAATGACTAGTCTGTTGGTGTTTATGTATACAACTATTTAATTTCTTTGTTAATTGAATCACATGTTATATTTGTATGTTGGAAACTCCAAAAGACAATGCATCCACTATTGTGACTTTCTTTCCGCTTCAATATGAGGGCGAGTTACACCTTTTAACGAAAATCAAATTTGAATTGCTAACCCATAAGGACAATATCTTGATAGCCATTTCTATTAATTTAGATCTGTGCCAAGAATTGAAATGATTTTAATAAGATCAAAAGATTATTATTAAATATTCAGCAATGTCGTCCTCAACATCATCATCGTTGCGGAGAAGGTCTGAGGACAGGAGACCTCGGGTTTATTCGCCTCCAAGATCTCGCTCCCCATCAAGAAAAGATAGAAACTCTGAAAGGAGAGGCTATAATGATAGATCATCAAGATCCAATAGGCCAAGATCTAGGTCACCAAAATCCAGAGACCATAGGACACGACAGAGATACCGCTCAAAGTCGCCTGTTTCCCGTAATAGAAGCAAAGATCGCCAAAGAAGGTAAAAAGTTAAAACCGTTCTGTATCATATCCAACAGTTTATACCATTGATAACTTACTAAAAGCACCTAATGTTAAACAAACAAAAGCAACGAATACGCTAAAAGGGATAGCAAACATAATGAGAATGATGATGTGGATAAGGATTATGGATCTGATGTAGAAGATTTTGGAGAAAAGAAACGCGAAGAACCCAACTTTGGGCTGTCAGGAAAACTCGCTGCAGAGACAAACACCGTTAATGGAGTAGTAGTCAAGTATAACGAGCCACAGGAAGCGCGGAAACCAAGTCAAAAGTGGCGCTTATATATATTTAAAAACAGCGATCAAGTAGGCAAGTACCTCCTACTTAATAGTAACCATATTGTATATTTATTTATTTATTTTTTCAATCGATACACTTTTTCCGCAAATGCTAAAAAATGTGAATTTTTGCAGATATGTTCCAAATCAGTAGATCCAGCGCATACATGTTTGGCAGAGACAGAAAGGTTGGTAGTAGCATATACATCACTGCATTGAGTAATAGCACGAGAATTAAAAGTTCAATTTATCTACTGCTTTATTTTGTAACTACTATCAAATACTCGATATATAGGTTGTCGATATTCCAACTGACCATCCTTCGTGCTCTGGCCAGCATGCAGTTATCCAATTCAGATTAATAAGCAAGGGTGGAGATGGTGCAACTAATAGTCAAATAAATCCATATCTAATCGACCTTGGGTCAACAAATGGGACATACTTGAACAGCGAAAAAATACCCAGCCAAAGATATGTAGAATTACGTGAAAAAGATGTGATTAAGTTTGGTCTTAGCACTCGCGAATACGTTTTGTTAAGCGAAAATGTATAAAAATAATAACAACCATACTTTAACAAATTTAAAATTGGGTGCTGTTACCCCCCCCCCCCATAGCCACAATTTACTTGTTTTAAATAAATGTTGACATCAGCTATCACATTTCCAAAAATCATGAAAATTATTTAGCCCAGCTATGTGCTATTTAGTGAAAGTATGACAAATTAGCTTCATCTTTGTATCAAGTTGTGGGGAACAATGTATGGGTATATTGATTCCAAGATCTCTGGTTCGACTTGATACATCTCAAAGAGTTGCTACTAAGCTATTAATGGGTTATGTTATGGATAGTGTGATATTTATGTCCGCACAACTAGATTTTCATTAATTGAAAACAAGAGCTGTCATTAAAAATAACCCTGTATGAATTCGCCTCTGGTTAAGACTGATGTCTTTATCAAGATCCCAGATCATGTAAGGGTCTTTTATAAAATAAGAATCATTTTTATTGGGTCACCACTAAATCATTTTTATGAGTTTCCACCTTGAAAATATAACGTCCTGCCAGAATACTTCATTCAAGTGGCAGTCCTAGATAAAAGAAAAATAATTATGAGGGCCATGAGCCGCGCCACGCTGCAAGTTCGAGGCTATAATTTAGGTCCAATTCGGACTTTTCTATACCTCGCGATATACAGAGGTGTAACTGCTTTAACAACATGTTACTTATAGCCACTCATTTTATGCTAAAATGTTACTGGGTATGAATATGTGCGATATTAACTTTATATTTAATACACCCTTTGGTCTCTCAAGTGTAAAACCGCTCCTCCACCTTTTCCCTTTCTTTATCTAGGTGCTCTTGTGGCATAATTTCAGAACCTGTAGTCATTTACCCAAAGGATCGCACAAACAAAATGACATTTGCAAAGCGGCTTAGGAAGTTCTACCGGCTAGACATGCATAAGCCAGAGATGGTGACAACATCTCGTCTGGTTAACAGGGGATGGCTGATTGGTATCCGCTCTGTTCTTTGCATCTATTCCGCTATGGTATGGATTTCTATCGTAGTTGGAGCATCTATATATGGCTTTGCACCGATTATGTTCACATACTTTACCCTTTTGTCATACACTGGAATTGTGGCATACCAGATTGTAAGTTTCAAGCCCTGCTGCGCTACCTTCAGATCATGTATATATAGCACATTCATTTCTTGATAAATCAAAGTTGCTTGTGATATTGTAAAATAATAGAGCGCTACAACCCATTTGATCTTGTCCCGAAAATCGGGTGTTGGTCGAGAAAACTCATTTAGCCGGCTACCCCAATCCCTTCAACTGCTGCATTGGCTCTTGTATGAGAGCACCATAACTTTTGCCTTCGTGGTGTCAATTATATACTGGTGCTTCCTTTTCGAAATATCCGATTTGTCAATTCCTGCTGGCGCCTGGCTTGACATATCTGCCCATGCTCTAAATATATTCACTGTTGTAGTTGAATTTATATTCAACAACGAGACAGTGTGTCCCCACTGGTCACATATAACAACACTATCGCTAGTAATGATTCTCTATCTCTCCCTTACATGGATAACCGAGACATTGTAAGTTTAGCAGCTGTGACTACCATCATTATATAAAACAACTAATACCAACAAAAGTCTCTGACTGCCAACCAACCTATGTATTAATTCATTTATTAAAATAGTCTACACCGATTCCCGTACTTCCTTCTTGATTACAGAAGAAACAAATGGGTGGAAGCTGGTATCCTAACCGCCACACTTGCTGGGGTTGTAGTGGTATACTACTTGTGGTATGGTTTGCATCTTTTTCGGAATAAGTTTATCTCCAAGCGTGAACCCCCCGTATACTTTGATGAGATATCATTGAGCCCAAGAATTCACCAATCACCACAAGATGCTGAAAAGAGCTCAATGCAGAGCTACAAATTTTAAATTTACATGGCCAACTTTTATGTAATTTTATGATGTAAATTGCAACAATTGCCATCTCCTGGCATGAAATCAATTTTAGGTTCACAATACATTGCAGGTTTTTACTTCGCGCCAAACAAGAGTGTATACTCTGTGGAATAGTATAGCCTGTGTTATATGGGGTATTAGGCCTTTCTAACCATGACTCACTCCATTACCAGCTTTGCTTGAGCATCAGCTCATATTTTGCCACATTGTTGATGCCAAGAAACAAATGTACTAATGATTTATCAATTGTAATTTGCCTCAGTTCACCATTTGGGAAGATTTCACTAGTGATCGAATCTATGGTAGGCAGAAATGGGTCCTCATCAGATTTTGGCCAAATCATGAGCCATTCCATATGCAACTCCTGGGGATATATTTTGCCCAAAATCTTGTGAACTTTGACCATTTTGTCATCTCTGCTTAAAGAATGAAAGTGTTCTCCGGTCATATCTTGTCAAGATCTTGTTGTATCCTGGGGGACACTATCTCTGCGTAAAAACGCAAGTCTTTCTATAATATTTGCACAGATATGTATAACTGCTTTGCTTTGACTCGGCTATTCTGCGCAGCAAACGCACACTCATATATATGTTGACACCACAAACCAGGAGTCAAAGATAGAGGATTTTGGAAGGAGATAGAACTCTATAAAAATGACGTAAATTCCAATTAACAATCCATGAACTGAACCAGAAGCATTTGAATGTGGGCCATCGTCTATTGAGCTGAAGTATTTACCAATACGCATACACGGGAAAGTCCAAGAATCGTAATGGATTCGCGTTTTCTTTTGTCACGCTCTTTATGGAAACCTGGTTCCCCAAATATCCTTTTGGGCACCTTTTGAGGCTTGTTTGATCTTTCCCAGTCTGAATAGGCCTTTTGGTTGTTTGTTGACTTTAAAGAGCAGCACGAGTGCGCAGAGTTCTTTATTACCCTTTGAGCTTCTTCCTTTCCTCTTAAATGCCTTTTTAATCATCAGAGTCAGAAACCAGCACGTCAAGTCGTTTCATTCTCGCACTCACAGTTAGATCATTCATTCATTCACGAGGCACACAAGGTTTGTTATACCGTGCTGCACTCCTCTCTTGATTAATTCTTTGCTTTTTCTTCTTTTCATTTGCCACTACTCTTGTTTTTCTATATTTCATCGAAGAGCATTCATTTGGCTGGTAATTGCTGTTGGAAATTAGTCTAGGCAGCCATGGTAAAAGAGCTAAAGTACTACGATGTCCTGGGTGTTTCCCCAGACGCGACCACGGATAAGATAAGGCAGGGATACCGCAAACAATCTTTGCGCTGGCATCCAGACAAAAATATCAACAATAAGGAGGAAGCAGAGAGAAAGTTCAAGCTGATATCTGAGGCCTACGAGGTTCTTCGTGATGGTAAGCAACCAATGCTCTAAAATAGCATATCAACTAGTTCTATTGGTGCCCTGAAACGTGTCCAAACCATTAAACACGCATACTTTATTTATGGTAGAAAAAAGCAGAAAGATTTATGATCAGTACGGCGAAGATGGTTTGAAGAATGGTGTTGGTTCAGATAACAGTGAAACCGGGTCAAGCTTTTACACCCACTCTGCTCCATTTGTATTCCGCTCAGCGGATGAGATATTCAGAGAGTTTTTTGGGAACAGTCCCTTTAGCAGCCTCTTCAATATGCACCATTCGGCATTTGGAAATGACAGCATGTTCGGGGGATCGGTATTTTCTAACTCTTCAAGCATGTTTTTTAATGATGCTAGCGCAACTCCCCCAGAATTCCAAAAGCGTGAAAGTCGGCCATACAGTGTGTCAAAGAATGAGTCCCAGGGTGCTCGATCGGAGCAAAATAGAAGCATGTTTAGTTCATTTATGCCTTCGTTCTCTAATGATCCGTTTTTCTCTACCCCCATTGGCGGTATGTGGTCTCAACCTGATATGAGCGCGCCAGGCGCTTCTTTCAGCTTTATGTCTTCAAGTGGTGGTATGGGTGGTGGCCCTCGTGGGCCTTCGAAGAGCACTACAGTTCAGACTATTGGTGGAAAGTCATACAAAATCATTGAGGAAATCGATACAATGGGTAATAAAACTGTGACAAAGATAAATCCTGACGGAACAAAGGAGGTAGAGATTAACGGTGTCCCTCAAAAGGATGGAAACCCTACAGGAACATCTCATGAATCAGGCACACCATCTAACTCAAAGCCCAGAGAACAAAATAAGACAACCTATCCTAAGCAGAAACCCACAGACCCTGTCGTTGAAATAATCGATGATGACGACGAAGATGAGTTTAGAAGCACAAGGGCCAAACATAAAGCTAAGGAGCCTGATGTGTATAAACCGGATATTCGAGTTGAACCAGTTGTTGAAGAGCCACCCAAGGTTAAGAAGCATTCTACAAAGTCACAACCACTCAAACGCACCGATCCTATAATACCAAAGGAGAACAAATCACCAAGAAAGACTAGCACAAGTCACACAAAGGTTCCTTCTGGCCATAAGCATAGCGTCTCGCATGAAAAGGTGGGCTCAGAGACATACAAGCCTCGCATCAATGTGGAACCTACACCAGCACCAGCACCAGCACCAGAATCAATGGCTGGAAAGACTCGTAGGCCAAGTAGTACCTATAAACACAGCCATGTAGCTTCCCCGCCGAATCCACATATACCTGCTAGTGTTCACCATCCAAAGCCAAACTATGAAGCCCAGAAAGCCAAACCCAAGGAGGGAGTTAACATTCCAAATCCATATATGTCAAGTAGCACATACCACTCAAAGCCGATCTACGGAACCCAAAGGACTGCATCAAAGGAACACATTGGAATGCCAAGCAATACCCATATAGCTAACAACACCCAATACTCGAAACCAAACTATGGTGTTCAAAGTGGTGTGCCCAGGGAAAATGTGATTGCAAACCAATATGTCCCGTCCAATACCGCGCACCAACAAAAGCCTGTCTATGATCCTCTTCTACAGAATGGAAGCAGGGGTCCCGGCATGCCAAGCTCAATTTCAGGTACTGGTGCTCCTTCTGCACATCATCCTCCTGCCCCTCACCACCCTGGCCCTACACCTTATGCCCCTGGTCCAACAGCATCGGGTCCATATGGACAGCCCCAGAATCCCAATGTCAGTGGCTATGGAAGACCGCTTCCTCAGCACCCCCCTAATACATCTCATTATTACCACCAAGCGACTCCAAATTATCAGCCAAGCGTTAACCATAGTGCATATGGACAGTCAGACTTCCGTCCCACGGACTGGAATAAAGGTAAGCAGATCTGAATTCAACATCCACACATTTGCGTGCATACTATCAAGGTCCTGATCATTTAATAAGTATAAATTTGCATAAATCATTTGATCATGATAGCACATGTGCACAATAACAATTATAAATCATCAGCTTACACTTCGTATGCCCCATCAGGGCGGCCCACAGTGCAAAAACATGGGGAGGTTCACGGAAGCCACCACCAGCGCCCAGCGAAACCTCCTCAGCCGAGACGCCAAAGTGGTCTCCGTAACGACCAGCCCACAGTTCAGCAATTGAAGCGAGGTGAGCGCAAAAAGAGCATTCTGCGCAGGGCTTTGGATTCCCTATCCCGCCAGGCCAACACTCCTCCTGCAACATCTGCTGGAAAGTAGGTTTGTCGAAATACCAGACCTCCTTTATCGAAAAATTTTCTTCTTTTTTATGTTCTTAGCTGTCCCTAAATTCGAATTTGTTCTCTATAGTTTTTAGTATATCTCTATAATATCTAGGCTAACATGTCAGTAATTTTTATTTTCTTTGTTTTTTAAATAATCTGTGTAGTTTTTGAGATGAAAGATCGAGCAAAATCTGTGGAATTACCTCCCATAAAATCAGAACTTCCAACCTCGATGCACTGTCGTTCGAGGACTCAACAAGACACTATACCAACTAGTGCCAGGCCCATCCTACATGCTCAGTTACAGAGATCGTCAGACGCCACTGCATAACTCCATAATAGCATCTGTAAGTCCCCAAAACCAAATATCAAACCACTGTTGCTTACATAACCACTGTGCTTCACTGTATATTTTAGTAACTCCTATCTTACATTTAGAGCAACTCCAGATTTGCTTATTTTGGGCTTTCTTTTTTCAGCGCCTTTCCAATCGTCATTTTCGGTATCAGCAAACATACCCAGCATTAAATCTGCTGGCGCCCCTGCCGTAGTCGGAGCACTAAACTGCCATCTTGATTTCATGTTTGCACATTTAAATTTGAACTGACATTATCCTACCATCTCACTCGTTCACATACACGTATATTGTTTTCATATTCTTGGCATCAGGATACTTCTCCTTTAGTGAGGAGCTGAACTTGTTTTTGTTGTACTCTTGTTTTTTATACGAATTCTTCAATATATCTTATTTCGACCCGAATTTAGTGCATATAATTGTATTATTCTTTCGTGTGATTATTTTTAAAGAACAGCTCATAGTGGTTCATTTAGGCACTTAAAGCACTGAATGCAGGCCTCTTTATTTGTATCCATTATCTAAGTGTGTGTGTGTATTTGTGCTTGGACAATGGTGGGAACATCAGACTTTTGATAGCAATTGTCTTTATACGGTTCATAGAAAATAAATATGCGTGATGGTATTTTGTAACTCATAAGCATGTATTGATGATACCAGGTCATAGGTTGAAATTTGCTGCATGAAGACACTCTCACGGTCTACAAATTTGGAAGCTATGTGTATTATTCAAGCACAATAACCCTTAAATACGTGGATACTAGCTCAACTATTTTGCACACACGTATACATTTACACACAAACAGAAATTGAACAGCAGTATGGCATCAATTGTTGCTATTTTATAATAAAAAACAATGCAGAACTCTGCTAGTATTGTCAGCCGCTTACCATGGACACGCATCTTGCTTGGCCGTGATGTGTATTGATTCATGAATTACATCGACTCATCAATATGACGGCTTTTCTTTTGTTAATGGATAACACCATATAGTCAAAGCATAGCAGTGGATAGAGAAAATGCTTCTTTTGTACTAGCAGAGTAAAGGGGCGACTAAACAATATCTGAAGAAGTTACAAGTTGTGAATGCCAGCATAGTGTAAATAGAGTGCCAGTCAAGTGCCAAAACAATACGCAGAATTTCCTGCCAGTTGAGCCACTAGGGATTGCATTGCAATCCATTGTGTCAGAATTGTCTTGGGTAATCTGGCTATATTTTTGTTCATAGGATCATAGGGTCTGGGTTATGTAGTTAATGCAAAGCACGATTTATTGAGAGCGCTTTAATGACATCTATACATTGACAAAACAACATGGTTTAGTGAAATCCAATGTCAGGATAGTCAGATAAAGTCAAAGAAATGGTGTAGAGCGTGAATGACTATCTTGCTTTCCAAATTTTTCGTTTTAACTTTTAAATGCATTATTCACAGAACCCTAGCAACTTCACAAGCCTACCTTTCAACGATGCGCAAGTGGGGCGTGAAAAAGGTTTGTACTTTTGAATATTATTGAGGCGGAGTTACATCAAGACACATACTAAATGTCCTGATTTCTGAGTATGAAATGGTGGGTTTGTTTTAAATTTGCTCTTGATTCTCTATAGGAATACCATCTCCTAGCCTTCAGGAAGCCATTGACCAGAAGCTTGTAAAATGTACGAATTGGAAAGAATCCAAGTGCACACAGGCAAATCAGCTCGGCGCCACCTTGCAAGCCAATGATTCTGGGCAGCAAGCTGATGGTTTAATTAGCTTAACCATGGCTCATATTCAACCATTTGGTTCGAATGTCTCAGCCATAGGCACAGCTGGCAATGGGTTTCAAAACTATGTCTCGTCCGTAGCCCCTGAATCCTCTATGACCAAGTCTTACGTTGTTCCCTCACACCATTCCAGCTCGCTCACCAGTAACCCTTTCGAAACTGGAGCTGGGTTTGGTAGAGTCGACAACGTAAACTTGATCTTTGATAGTGGAAAATGGAGGCATGGAAGCCTTTTATCTTCTAGCTTCAACCACCCATACAGCGACCGAACATCCAGAGTGAAGCAGTTTCCTGCTAACCTCTATAGGTATATATAGATGGGTGGTCACTCCAACTTTTAAAATACCCATTTGTTCTTTGGTGGTTTTTTTGGTAGCTACGTTATTTCCTGTCCACATCCACACTCATATTCTCCACAAGGTTCCCTCCACCTTACTCTGTCCCCTCACCTTCCACTCATTGGACCTTCGAGCTGAAGGAATATAATACAGTATATTGGATAGTATGCCGTATTATCACAAACATAAAATTTCCCCACAAAACACACATTTTTTCAACAAGACATAAGTAGGGTAAATGCTGCTACTGCTATTCTGATACCATATTTACACTTGGCTTTTTCTGCTATGTTAAATAGTATTCTCTCTGAAATCAACGTCGATAATGGCTGTTGTTGGGGCGAAGATGGAAAATCTGTATTCATTTACAACACGCAGAAGCTACTGACGGGACTCCGAAGGCACGGGATGAAAGCATACAAACCAGCCTCGCTATCAAAGAATTTAAATGTAAGTACCTGAAAAGCCCAAATGTTGGATAGCACCACTTGAAAGGCTAACCTTCAATAAATAAACTGTGACTACTTGCACGTTTAAAGGACTACGAATTCAAAAGGAACAGCGACAAAAGAAGAACCCGTGGTCAAAACCATGGTCAAGAAGAAATACAACAATGGGACCATGTATACTTTATTCGTGGCCGTGAAGACCTTATCCCAAGAATCACAAGAAAATCCGGCATAAAAAAGGCCATGATGACAAGATTTCGTCGCAGGGAAATGGAGAAAATTGGTTTATTCTCTGGAAGCTCTAACCTTCTATCTAATCAGCTTTCACCACAAGGCCTTGCACAGGAATCTCCATTACAGCCCAGAGTCCAGCACCAACAGCTATCGAATGAGCTGTCTGGGCCCAACCTCTTCAACATGTCCGCTATCTTTAATACGCCAGCATCTCTTGCACATACAAGGTCGACTCCACCGCCTAACTACACTTCTGCCTCTGCCCCTCTTCTTTCCGGATCTGCGTTCTGTAATACCATTAATCCAGTAAGCCTCTCCAGCAGCCCCACCGACGAATTCGACCGACATGGCTTCGATTTCTCGATGTTCGGGTCCCCCGCCTCGTTATTATCTGCCCAAGGTCAGCACAATAATTTAAAATGTACCTATGGACTAGAAGAAGTATGCTAAAGTGCTTTTCATTCAAGAAATATTCCACCAATTAAACATTTATCTAAATTTAAGGCCGAAAAGAACTTTCGCAAGACTCGATAAACGACCTGCCGACCGAGATGATGCGCCATTTAGTCTCTCAATAAACGACAACCACGCATGGGTTAATATAGTTGCAGAACATATCATACCGTTATATTTTCTCAATTCGATCAGTTTCCCACTCTAATATTGTTTGCCTATTTCGTCAGCCCTTCTTTTTCTCTTTCTTTTTCCGTACTAAATCATGGGCACTCAATCACTATCAATAAACCAACCTTAATTCTGTTGATATCTGTGTATATTATTATCTTTTAATCCCATTTAACAGAGCTAGAATAATAATAATAATAATAATAATAATAATAAAATATTAAAGTATACATGAAGTTAATTTTATTACCACCAAAAAAGCACAATGTGTGTGTGTGTGCTTTATGAAAATATTTGTATATTTTTTTATTACAAAATACAAGCACTTTGAGAAATTTTATCAATTTAATTGTTGTGATTTAACTATACTGTGATAGTCTTACATTTGCACCATCGTTCTGTAATGACACAATGTCTACTGATATGACCCTATCGACCTGATGTACATATATATATAGCTATGTCCGCTTAATCTGTAGAAACTTTGCGAATTCTAGCTACAAACATTCCTTTTGTATCAGAAACTCTTGGATCAAGCCTTACACAATGCTTTAGTTTACCCAAAACGCCACTTGCATCATCTGGGTCGATTCCTGGTGGTAGCTTAGGCATCATGTATGGGATGTTTTCAACACAAGGTATTGGTTCCAGAACTGCCTCTTTGGGATGTCTTTTTAGGAACCACCAAACAATTTGCTCATTTTGGGCAGCCGCAAATGTGCAAGTGCTATAGACAATGATTCCACCAGGAGCCAAGAGACGCCACCCGTTCTCTAAAAGTCTTATTTGGAGATTGCATATCTCTTTTATTCGATCAGGGTTTACTACTTGTGTGGCCAATTTGTCCCAACCCCAATCCTTGTACTATATATTTGGATAGCATATAAGCCTTTTTAGAAAATTTAAATCTGTGGCATTTATATATTGACCAGAATACTTTGTTATTTACTTAGACACATTACCTTCTTTATATGAGGTAGTGAGGCATCATGTGTACATTCTGCGTCAACAATAACCTACAACAACAATTAATACCATATCAAGTTCAATATATGAGTAAGAAAAGGGATTGCATAACAATTCCATCCAGGAATGCCGTTTATATCGAATACTAAACATACCTTATCATAAAGCCCGTTATTTCCCAACGAAAACTCACTTCTCAGGGGCTTAGGTGAATACCATGGAAGTTGGGAAATATTTGTACTTTTTACGAAGCTATTTATAGCTTTTGATCCAGGGAGGCGCTTAGTATCCTTATCTTTCGACAATTCACGACCTTCCTCCTTCCACCTTCTCATAGCCTTCACATCCCACCAATCCTTGTTTGGTGGCGGAACATTAAATCTTGTTCCGTCAGTGTTATAAAGCCGGACACGGCTACTAACAACAAAATTCGCCTTCTTAATTCGACTACGACATGACTCTGCTCTGTGCTTTTCTATCTCAACTGCAGTGACTGTTCCGTTGCCATATTCATCTGCACAATCGAGATGGCTTTTGGGCTCTTTGTAGGGCAGTGGTGATTGTTCACGCCATGCCTTGATCAGACTTTCACACATAAGTAGCATCTTTGTTCCTGGTGCGCTGCATAGATCTAGGATGTGGTCGTTTGGTTGAATATCGAGAGCATAGACAGGGATAGCCGAGCTCAAACTCATCCCAAGAACCTAGTGGATTGCAATGTCATGCAGTCAATTTCTTGAAAAGAAAGCTATAAATGTATAGAAAATTTTATAGTTTGGATTGTTAGAATAGTGGGACTTACATTGCAATCTAAATACCTGCAATATCCAATTCAAAGTTTCAAATGGGTTAGCGGTGAGAAGTTTAACAGGATAATGAAGCAGTGATAGCAAATTTCCAAATAGCATAATTTTATAACCTTACACCTGGGACTGTGAGAGAGGTCCACAGTTGTGATCTAACTTTAAAAATGAAGGGAAACTCTGGACAAGCTCCACGCCACATTTCATCTGGTCACGGAGACCTTTAACAATCTTCTGGGCATATTCTTTAGTGTAGTGGTCTGGATGGTATTGTACTATGCGAGCATACCGAGGTAAATTTTCATGGGTTTGGTAGATTTCAATGCTTATATCATTTTCCCTAAGAAATCGAACGAACGGCTCAGGTAGATTATTAACCCAGTTTTGATCCTCATCATCATCGTGCCTTGTGGTTTCTGAAGAGGATGTCTTGAGTCTTTTGTTAGTGTAGTTTGTATCTGAAGATGTCTCGCTCATTGGTTGTGGTAAATAGATATTATAAAACACACTGTTGTTTTCGCTTTTGCTGCTATTATCGTCGTTTTTTTGAAACTACTATTGTTACTAAAATCCATCCATACATTTCTTTCTGTAGAAATCCAACAATACTTTGGTAGAAATTTGCAGATCAGTGTTTTCATTTCTTATGGGTTCGTTAATTTTTGATCTATTGGCCTGATACCAGCCTATATAAAAAAGACCTTGGGTAATTAACATCAATTTATAACAACAGCTATACAATATACTTACACTCATTTGCTCACTATTAAAATTAACATTGGCAAAGTAATTCTGAGTCTGCTTTCTATTTTAATAGCCTTTGTTGTAGTATAATTTACCAGGCAGAGCCTTCTATTTATTATTTCCGCAAAGACCTTACAAATTAGACTACAGGCAAAAAATGTATCACGGAAAACATATGAGAAGGCTCAATCGTACATCGAGCCACAGACGTGCCTTGCTTCGAAATTTGACTTCAGCTCTTATCAAGCATGAGAGAATCGAGACCACATTGCCAAAGGCAAAGGAACTACGACGAATGGTAGACAAAATGATTACACTTGGTAAACGCGGTGACCATCATGCCAGAAATCAGGTATTGGCATACGTTTTTGAGCCAAGAATCACTGTACCCAAGCTATTTGGCCCTTTGGCCGAACGATATGCCCAGAGACCAGGTGGATTTACTCGCATCATTAGAAGTGGTTTTCGTAAAGGTGATAACGCACCAAAAGCTATTATAGAACTAGTCAACCCACAAGAGCCCAGCAAAGAACTCGGATCAAGTCTGCTTATTAGAGATCTTGCCTATCAGCAGGTCAAGGCTGGAGAAAAAATTGTTGAACCCACCATTAAGGCCGAAGAGGTTGCACAATCCGCCGAGGGTAGCAACAACAATAATAGCGACACCAAGCAGCCATCCCGGCCACTTGACAAGCGTGAGTGGAAGAAACTGCTAGATCAGAAGGATGCCCGTAACAAGAGAGCCCGTATTTTGAACAAATATCTCAGCCAGAGTGGTTTTACGGCTGAACAGGTGCAATCCCTCGTTGACACTGATGCTCAGCACCTCGAAGCAATTCTACAAAGAAGGAAAGATCTTAAGCTCATTCGCTATATGAAAAAGATATGGCCAGATAAGCCTTTGCCTGACTTTGTCCAACGCTAGACAAGCCTTTCAATATCTACTATGTTATTTGCAAAAATATATATACTATAGAACATTTAAACCGGTATAAATCATAACTAGGCCTATAAAATAGGAACATTGATTACACATGCTGCCACACATAAACTCTGTTGAAATCAAGGGATGTAATGATAATGATAACCATTTGGTCAGATTTCACAAAGCCTTGGGCAAAATGGGTCCCCAAGAGTAGTTGCATATGGAATGACTCATGATTAGGCCAAAATCTGATGTGGATCCACATTTCTGCCTACAATACGCTTGATCCCAGGTGAAATTTTGCCATTTAGCTGTGTATTTAGTGATTTATTTTACAAAGTAAAGTCAGAGGTTTATATGTATATAAAGAGTTAACAGTCTTGTCAATGCTAATGGATGCATGGAAAGTCACAAGTAGCTTTTTTAAGAACAAATCTGAAAGGAAGGTGGTAGTAGGTAGTGTTTGCTTCTATAAATTTACATCAGAATGTTTCTTTGTTAAAGTAGAACCTAGTACCATCTTTTCCTTCTGTGGACCAGCGGTGGCATGCAGCTTCGAGATTTGTGCCAAGTGCTGGGTTTCCACAGAAAAAAACGCCAACATCAGTCGAAGGGTGCTCTTGTCTAACAGCAAAGAACAGTTTGTCTAGATTTGGTCGACCAATGTGAGTCTTGGCACGAAGTTCGGTGAGCACGTCAAGTGCATCGGTGTCATCAATATTTGTGTTCAGGTACAAGTTTTGTACCTTATCCTCGGTAAGTTTACCAGTAAAGAACTTGTGGATTTCGATAGGGGGATTGTCCTCGTACTCTGGTCCAAAGTCCTGTTCAATTTCATCTAAAAGATCTCTAAACCATTCAAACGAATGGGTGCTACGTTGGAGCCAAAAGAAGTACACCTTGCGAAGCTTGGACTCGGTATTTTTACTCAAGAAGCGATGGTGGATAGTTTTCATAACAGAAGCGAATGGTGTCACACCAATGCCCGAGCCGAACATCATGGTAACCTCATAGTCAAACACGTCCTCCGAGGCGGACCCGAATGGACCATCAACCATGACTCTTGGAAGCGGAATCCTGTATGGCTCCATGACCTTGGTTTGCTCAGATTCCACAACCGACTCGGCTGACTCGATAATCTTGTTTTGGTCCTTCATAGGACACCCAAGCACAGCAGCAAAATCTTTTGTCCAGGTACCAGCCATGCTGATGTGAACAGACAAGTAGTCGTCATGAGGAGACGACGTCAGTGTGAAGGGATGCCATTCATGGAGCGACACTGCTGGGCAATTGATGAAAATGTACTGTCCGGCTTTGGCCTCAAGGCGGGTGTGCTTGCGGATGACAACCTCTACTACATGGCCAGGATGCAGCACGACACGAAGAATTTCAGACTGTTTGCCTGTGATATTTCTAAGCTCACGAGCCAGGCGTTCGCATAGATATATAACGCCGCCAGCTATCCAGTACTTCCAGAAAGCAGCATCTTTTGAACAGTATGGTGGGCGGTCGGGCTTGAGCAAGCAAAATGCCCCGTGTACGGAAAACAGTCCGAAAAATATAAACATGAGATGATGGGTGTACCAGAAAAGGTTAAAGTGGGGGCGGCGGATCCACCCAAGACTAGTTAGCCCCATGATGATTAATACCAGCAGCATAACGTGGCCGGTAAAGCCAGGGCCGCTCAAAAAGGCCCACCCGAACCATCCAGGCTGCCCAGGAATGTCCTGCTTGCTCAGGATGTAAAAGTTGCGGTAGTGAGCAAAGGTGTGTCCCAGTGAAAAGATGATCAGGGAGAATCCAACAACTTTGTGGAATGCAATGTTTTGATCAAACGGAATGACACGGTTGAGGAATGTGGTTCTCACCCATGAGATGAGTGTTCGACAAACTGGGAACAGAATAATCGCAGTGTTTACATGGATAGTCATGGCACAGCCCCTAGCAATGTAAAAACTCACTCCTAGCAAGTCGCGGGTGGACTGCCATACAGGATTTAGGCGGTAGTTTAGGAAAGCAAAGATAAAGCACAGAATCTGAAGGAACACCCAGAACCCCAGGAGGACTCGCTGTTTACCAGTGTTGATTAGCCATATGTTGAAGCGTTGGAAGAGGGTCTGCTTGGGCTTTTGTGCGTTGATGTACTGGGTTGTATAGAGCTTGAGCATTTGTATCTTTTTGGTATCAGCTCAACAGAAAAATAGCCTTCTGAGAGCCTTTAGTAAAGCAGCTGTGTGTGGCTGAGTCAGTCAAGTATCCTCTTGGGCCTTTCTAACGACAGTTCTAATGTCCTTTGGCTTTATGGCGTTATTATATGTGGCTATGGGACTAGCCAATACCGACGTGTTGGTCCTAATCGTTGCTTTCTGCAGGGACAGCTGTGGACACTTTGCTTCGGCGGCTTGGCAGGAGAAATGCAAAGAGCTGGATTTGAATTGAGATAATGAATGGGTGCTAAGGGAGACACGCGGCAAGTGGGACCGTAAAGAAAAAGTTACAGATGTATAGTAGTTTGGTAGCACAAGAGCGGTTTATGAATGGATGTATATGTCCGTATGTAGCTATGCAGGCTGGGCTCCTGGTCTGTCCTCAATATCCACAAGATATGACGGTCTGCTGAGGGGCACGATTGTTGCAGTGAAGCTTAACCAAGTAAGGAAACGAACAGTAATGTTCAGGTGGCCAAGTGAAGGATGTCGTTAACAGTGGTTTATGAGGGAAGACGCAAAGTAGTAAAAATCAAAGTGACGTAAAATTTACTGGAAGAAAGGCAAGAACCAAATGGCCAGGAAGGGGACATGCAGAATTATAAGTCAATGTGGTGGAGGTAAAGTCTACAATGCGAAGCTGTATCAAAAGATTTGGGTGTCCATCATAAATAAATCAATGCAGCAGCATGCAGGCTTTGCTTCCAGCAAGGTAAGGAACCACACATTTGTGCGGACCAAAAGTTGGATGGATGTGGGTCTTGACACGGAACTGCAACAAAAGGAAAACTTTAGAGAGTGGGCCGATTGCTCCATCAAGCCTGTTTTGCTTTCTATGCCTACGCTACCTCCCAGGCTTGATTTTTGCCTGTTACTTTCACAACTGCGCCACTGCTTTTGGATCTCTGTCATTGCGATCTTCTTTGTTGACTGATTTGAATCTATGTCCTTCTTTCGCCCTAAGAAAAGACACAAAGAGGCATAATAACAATAGCACTCCAAGCTCCAGTGTCTCACATTCCTTGCAAGTTCTTAAAATGCTCTCTAATGCCATTTGTAGTTATGACTATCTAATGGGTCTACTAGAAATTCTTGATAGCGTGTAACCTTTGTGAAAGGGTAACGCAGCATTTCATTTCTCACAGCACCATTGTCCGCTTGTATGAAATCTACTAATAACCATGAGACTTTCGAAAAAGGGCTCTTGGCCAACCATAACTACTTATTTATAATGTATATTGGTTGCATTTAAATAGAAAGTACAGGCAATAAAGCCGCTTTGTTAGTAGAAATAAATGTTTTGCTATTTTAGTCATCTACCAGGAAGTCCGGCTCAACATCTTCGAGGCCAGGTCCCGGATTGGCCACCATCGCCACTTTAGGCTGATATTCGGCATTATCTGCTTATTCCCGCATGTAAATAAAGAAAAGAGAAGAAATGTGTTAGATGTGATTCAAAGAGTGGGTTTTTTGGTATCCCCTTTTTGACTCGAACAGGCCTTGTGGCGTATATAAGCCAGCATGCTTGCTTACCTTTTATTGCCTCAGAGGCTTCGATGGACCCATTTCTGCTATGAATACCTGGAGACGTTCCAGATGCATGCCACAGCATACTCCTGGAGGGCCTCGACATCCCTCCCAGCACAGAGTGCCTTATACTTGGTGTTTCACAGGATAAAGTACTTTTGTTGAAAAGAAAACTGGGCGTCGAGGCTAGCTCTGAAAGGCAGTTCCTCTCTCCAAAAATAGACCCTATTTTTTCAGCAATTTGAAAGCTCATTGATTATTTGTCTTTATAACACATATCCAACCCCATCATATGGATCATAATTTTTGAAGAGTGAATTTTGGTGACCAGTGATTATAGGGACAATCACAGCCAAATGAATGTCCAGTTTTACTAGTAAACTTTCACCCTTCAAAAATTATCGCCCATATGACAGAACAGTCTCCTCTAAAAGGGTACTAGGACACTCCCTTGGATACCAGTCAATCGTCATCAAGCCCTCAGCTAGAATGTATGGGTTATGGACTGATCTGCAGGGAATGTGTGAGTGTGTCTGTCTGTTCCCTTTTAGTAGAAAACTTGCCATATACGCATCTAAACTTACTCATACTGGTTGTTCCTGGTGTGGTCAGCCCTGTGCTGAATTGGGATAAGGAAAACTTGCGTCTGCGACTCTCTTCCAATAGTGCTTCAATACGCCCTTGATGCTGTGAGGCGTCATTTGTCTGCCATTCCATAATCTGTGTATTTAATGGCTGGGTGCCAATAATCCCCGGAAATTCAGGAAACTCAATGTTTTCCTCTATCCTCTGTCTTGAGCTCTAGAAGAGATTAGGAAAATAAACTTATAGATCTTGCTTTATACAGACATCTTGAGTATACAATGCGAATCGTTGCTTACCGGTTTTATCGGGCCACTCAATGCTTTATCTAAAAGGTTTAAAAATAGGCTAGAGCTTTCTGAAATTTGGGCGCTTTGGCGCTTTTTGGAGTTGTCTGTTAGACCAGATTGGCCATTTTTAGAAAACTTGGTGTCTAACGCCATGCTCCTTTCCATGAGCCTTGACTTGATCTTTGTTAGCTTAGCAATTCGATCTTTGCAATCCACAGACGATTTGTTGATATTTTCCAGTGTTTTATTTATATGAGAGAGCGAAAGATCCTGCTGCTGTCTAGCTAATAAATACATAAATACACAGAGGATTGAGATCGATTTGTTTTTCCCAAAAGTTTCTGGTAAACAAATGACACTTTGGGGGGTTTTGATGCAACTTACTACAAGGTTCATTGTATAGTTGTAATGGCATTTCGTTATTATCCTTTAGCAACGAAGCGTATAAAGCCTTTATACTGGCCGTAGCCATTTTAACTAACACTTCAAGATTTGGCTTTGTTCCCTGATAAGGTGCCAACCCCTCTCTTGTAAACCAGTTGGACCATTCTGAGCTCATGCTTTGTGGCGGTGCAACAAACACGTTTTTTGATCCCTTTAATTGAACAGCATTGCTTTTATCCGACATTGCTGCGTCTACCATTTCAACATGATATTTATTTGACTCTATCCACCCCGAAGTATTCTTCCATAGCCTTCGGGAGTCATCGGCAAGGCTTTCTCTTTGATCAGTAACTTCTTCCAGGGTAGCATTCTGAGATAGAACAGCACCAGCTGTTGCATTCTTTTTGCGCATATCGCGAATCTCTGTGTCGGTATCCTCTATATCCTTAACCAGCCTGTTGTTCAATTCATCCATATCGCCTTTAATATCTATCCATTTCTTTTTCGCCAATTCCCTTCTTTCTGTCATAACAGAATAGTTTGCCTTTATCTGACTACAAAGAGCCTATTACCAAGAAGAAATAGCGTTGGTTTAAAAGGATTAGTATAATTTTGAGACTATAGCAGCGATATCTATAGTTATTACTGAATGACACTTTGTTTACTTACATTGAGTGAGATCAGGGTATCGTTGTCAAGGTCGTCGTATATATTAGGAAGCATAGGTTTCTCTGAGAGATACTGTTTCAATTCTGTAATCAAGACATGCTCTGCAGTCATTGTACCCAATGCCCAGATAATATTCTCGAACCTTTCGCCACGGCATTCATCCAGATAGGACCTCCTGACTGGTACTGTCTTTGGCCAGCGACCCTTTTCACTTTCTATAGAATCTTTTCGTATCTGCTCGAGCCACTTTGTTGTCGAAGCACGAAAATCTCGAGACTGCCGTGGCTCACATATTGGCCAGCAGTTACAAAACACCTATGATTTTGGTTCGATGCTGTGAATTAGTTTATGAAGACACTTGCTAGAAGTTATTACACATCGTAATATGGCGGCTACTTATTGATTCAAACTTCCTTCTACCAAGCCTTGGGATATTGCTATATACATACCATTTTTGCTTGTTGTGAATCAAGTAGCGATAAAAGGAAGAATAGTATTATCTCTGCTGCCTTCATATGATAGGTTCCTTGCGCAAATACATTCGGTCCAAGTTCAACACCAGCATATATTCCGGTACATGCTGAATCTGGATCAAATCCTAACGCTAATAGAGTGTTCCAGAAAGTTTGGCGCCGGATTTGAGTATGTACTGTATCGTCTCCCCGGCTTTTCATGGTGATAGCGACAAGAGTGTTATAGCCGTATAATGAGAATGAGCTTAAACTTGGTGCAGAAACATAAACTTTATAAAACAAAAACCATATTTATCGCATATTTGGTCGTTATTACAATTTATGGGTTATTATTGAAACATAGATGTCCATTTTAACCAAACAAAGGTTAAAGACAGCATGAGTAAAACTGCAAATAAATTGAGAAAATCTCATTGATGGCAAATAATCTATCAATTCAATTGTTTATTGAAAGCCACCATAATGAAATAATAATGGAAGACACAGCCAATAAAGCTCTTGGATACAAATTACATTTGTTTAAAAATAAAAATATGCCTTGACGATAACAAGATAAAAAGAGACAGGGAATATGTTTGAAAAGCATTGCTTAATAATAATAATAGCAACATCTCTTAGATACTGAGAATATATATATATATATATTCCGCAAAACAAAACAACCAACCAAACCTGCATCAAGGGACTAAGAAAGCCCCAAGTTCTTTCTTGTGACCCTGTTATATTCTTCGCGGTTATCTCTCCACATAACACTAGCATCAACATTGGCGCTGCTTTCGGTATTGGGTTCAGCGATCATGCTTAGAACAGAAAGGAGAATCTTTTCAACGCTTTGGACTGGGCTCCATCTCTCAGAACTGTCTTCGTATTGGTGGGGATCGTCTCCAGGAGCATGTAGGATAGAAATACAAACATATCCGTTCTTATAAACTATATTCAAAATACGAGACTGATTATAAATATGGTATTTTAACCCGCCAATGCGTTGGTGTTTAACAAAGTGGCCTATAAAGCTAATAATAACTCTGTGACTACATACCATTGGGGTGGAACATGGGGCAAGTGAAGCGCATTGTGGGAGGGCTCAGTGGATAGTCGGTAGGAAACTTGAGCTCAGCCTTTAGGGTTCCACCTTCAAATGGAGTTCCTTCGGGACCACTGATACTGGCATCCCACAAAAACAAGTCATCTTCCGACCTTGGTCCCGCCTTGATTCCCTCCGGGGGATTCTTGGCTAGATCTCTGTACTCTTTCATTAGCCTTTTAACAGCCAAAGACCTAGGTGTTCTATTCATTCTTAGGTATTAAATGTAATACGAAGTGGCGTTTAAAATGAGAAAAATGAGTAATGTGAGGGTAATGATTAGGAGGCAGAGGTGAAAACACTACAAATAAATCACGTAAATCAAAGGAAGCGCTATTATTTGGATGGGGGAATAAGAAATTGAGTGGTGAAAGATAATCAAATATCAGGTAGCAGAGAAAGGCTGTATTGGCTACTGCCACAATGGGACATGTGGGGTAGGATTGGCCCACATTCAGATACAGTCTTATGGGCTATTCCTTGATTAATTGTTCAGCCCATTGAATGTTCTACTAGCCAAGATTCGGCGGATCAACTCAACAACTCTATTAGAAAGCATTCTGTGAACATCTATCAAATTCGTTGAATCCTAAATGGCCATTTTTTGTCATTTAAAAAGGACAAAAAACCAAAATCGCTATCCTTTAAATAGAACTATTAGCAGAGATATGGCTGGGCCCTTCCTAAAAGTGGTGAACCAAATAGTATCCTCATATGCTACTGTAGATTTGGCCCATAAACCATACATTTTAGAGGTTAGTGTTAGTGCAGGTTACTCTGGTTCACTTTGAGGGGAGACTCTGCCGTATGGTTATACACTACGAAATCATTCAATACCCAGCTTTTCAAGTGTTCTAGAAACTGGCGCTTTCAATGTTCCAAAATCAAGTTGAATGTCCAATCAAAGTTGCAAACATGGCTTTGTTGTGTGATGAAAAAATTGGTAGTAATAATGATAATAGTAGTAGTAATAGTAGTAGTAGTTAATACATGCGGATAAAAAAGCTATAAAATAAAGGGACTAAAAAGTGCAAAAATGATGAAAAATCTGATATTTTAATGATTGAACATTGTATTATGTGGTCATAAATTGTCGTCATGGTCGTTAAAGGAATTGGCTAAAGAATATTATCAGAGTGTGCATTACTGAGATATCTCGGTTTTCGGCTCTTTTGGGTTATCACAATGCATATCTAGCTGCTCCCACAGCTCCTCGGCAGTATCGCCTGTAACTGGACGCAAGAACCCATGCTTCTTTTCACGCCCGATCGTCGTCCACTCGCCACCATATTCATGTCCTGGATACACAACAGTAGAGTCGCCAAGGACCTGAAGTCTGGTTTGAAGAGATTGTATCATATCACGCAGGTCTCCTCCTTCTAAATCCACTCGCCCACAGTTTCCTGGGAATAATGTGTCGCCGCTGAACAGGCGGGATCCATTAACCAGGATACACTGGCTGCCTGGCGTGTGCCCAGGAGTATGGATGGTTTGAATCTTTGTTCTTTTTCCAAGAATAAACTCGAATCCATTCGGCGTGGGTGTTATCTGGTTCTTGCTCAAAGATGGGTTTGCCTCGAGAATTGACGGTATGTCTAACGGGTGAGCCATAAGGCTTAGATAAGGATATATCTTTTTTAGCGTGGCTAAGCCAGTGACTTTAATGTGTAGCGACGAGAATGGAGGTGGTGGAATGCCACCAACATGGTCGAAATGTGCATGAGTAACAATGGCACCAGCAAGCTGAAGACCTTCTCTCTCAATAATCTTGATAATCCCAGGCACGTCCCAGCAGGCATCAACAATAATGCACTTTCTGGTATCCATGTCAGCAATCAAATAAATGTAGTTTGCCATTTCGCCAGCATACATAAAAATGAAGTTGCGAATGACATGGATGCCTGGGGCCTTGTGGCAAATATCTCTTCCAGGAAGAATTTGAATGACTTTGAGTCCCATTGCTTCGTTTTTTGTAGTGAGTCGTGCACGCTCATACCCAAGCTTGATGGTTGTATCGGACGGATCCCGCACTATAGCCTTTTTGTAAAATATATAAGCATTGTGTGCCTTTCCGAGTGCCAGAAATGCCTCGGCTTTTCTAAAATACCCCTTGGCCCATTTGGGCCTAAGCTCGATACACCGATTGGCATCACGCACGGCCTCACCATAACGCTCTAAAGCATACGCGGTAGCAGATCTGTTTGCGTATAGTAATGCAGTGACCTCGTCCTTTTCTTCGGGGTTCTTCATGGCCCATGGATCAACATAGGATGAACCAGTTTCGCCACTAATGTGATCGGGCAATGAATGCGAGCTGGTATTTTTTGACTCCAAAGCTGCAGCAACATTGGAAGGAGAGTCACCTTCCTTCAGAGGAATTGTGTAGCCACTTGGGCCCCTGGCATTTTTTAGATCGTTGTTATCAACATCTGCAGGGAACACACGACCGTCTTCCATGACTGGCGAGCCCTTTCCAGAATTCGTGCGCTGTGACAATAGGGGGAGAACATCGTGATCCCCTTGACCTGCGGATGACATCGTAACTGGGGAACCGGGATAGGACAGGATAGCATCAGGAGATGTGTCAACATCGTCATCGCAAACATTATCATTCGAGAACCTGTTCCTTTTGCTATCTCCAATGGGGTCTTCACCACCCAAAGCTATGGGATCTGCACGGTTCTTGCCATTCCCATCTGCCAGACCAGGGAAAGACCAGAATTTGAGACAATTCGAGCCCCTGTTTCCCTTCTTATATATTTGATCATCGTCGTCTGACAAAGAGAACTGGCCGGCTGTAAAATTCGCGTCGTGCCTTCTGTTGGTTGGCTCCACTGGGGCAGAGAGGTTAGAGTCAGATTGTTCAGGTCGAGATGGCTTTGGAAGAATTGGCGAGTCTGTGGGGGATGGTTGGTGCGAGTGGGATTTGAGTCCCTTTTCTTTTGACTTGGTCTTTTGCTGCTTGCTTCTTGATTTGAAAAATGAGCGGAGCGGGTTGCAAGTTGTGCTCTCAGTCTTGTCATTCCTAGCAGACGAGGTAAGCTCTGCCTCACTAGAATTTGCTGACCCTTCTTCCAGTGAGGTTGATTGCTTGGCCTCGGAGTTTCTTGGATCTCTAGATTTAGAATAATTGGGACCAAATTCGCTGCCAGATTGCCTAGTGGCATTAGGACGCCGTCCGAGAAGCTCGAGGTCCTTCTTTTCGAGACGCCATCCCAGTTGCTTGAGCCTTTTTCTAGTCACCGAGTCTGAAAGATAATCGGCTGCAGCTGTACCTTTGCGTGGATACAAGAATAATAGGGCCCACGAGTACAATTCAAATGCATCCAAGTATTTTCCTGCTTCGAATGTGTCGTTTGCAAGCGTTCCGAGCTTGTAAATAGGATGGCGAGCCCTCAATGCCTGCTCCAATATCGGTACGCTTCTCCCAGAAGGCGAAGACGATATTAAGGAGCTACTACGTATATTCCGTGGCTCAGGACTTTTTGCTCCGGCCGAGCTTGTCTGTTTATGAGTGCATAGCTCCGCCCTCTTCCCCTTTCGGCTAAGACAGTTGCATTTATGCCCCTCCCTTTCGCTTGTCCGAATAGATTCAGCGCCATCTTGCTTGGCGTCAGCGGCAAACGACACGCTTGGGGGAGCAAGTGGCGATGATGCATAGGACTTTGGCTGCTGTTGCTGCTGCTTCTGCTGCTGTTGGCTTTCCTTCGAATCAACAGACGTGCAGTTTTCTCCGGAAGTACTGAGAGAAAGCCGGCCAGCAATGGCAGGGAAGCTGCGTCTACGCCCAAGAACACCACATTGACTATCCGTGCTGGCCCCACTACCTATGCTAGAAGCATTAGACAGACGATGTCCAGAGGGCGTAAGGGATGTAGGGGACTGGGGCACTGAAGGCGCAAGGTGTTCTGCGATAGATGGCCTATGGCTACGAGAAGGTTTTATCTCCGGACTGATAAACACGCTGGAACACGTGGTTTCCGTGCCGCGACGACTGGCAACAACTGAATTTCCCGGTCTAACAGATTGCCTCCTGCTGGCGACGGCGTGAGTCACATTGTCAGCGGTGACTAACTGGCCGTCGGCGTTAGACATTGAGGGGAAGGTCTAAATTGGGGTATGAAATATAAAATGTTTAGTGCTTAAGAGTGAAAATGCATATAATACAAAAAACAGGTAGAGCAAAGTGACAAGTAGTGTAATGTGGAAAGTAGCAACAGAAAAAGGCTTGCAGCCTGCTATTAAGCCTTGTAAGAACTATTTATAAATTATGAGGGTTATTCTGGTTTTACCTTTTTGCAAACATTGCACTGTTGGGCGATTACACTGACCCTGCCCTCACCGTTTTCGCAAGGAACACCCGTGGTGGCTGCACCTTGCTGCTGCTCGCAAAGGCATGAAGAAAGGGCGGGGTTCTTTTTGTTTACCCTATTTTCTTTGGCAGTGAGTACTTGCTGGCTCTGATCCACTTGAGCATTGTTAAAGTGTTTTTGGTTCTGCAATAATAGATTCTTGACATTTTTGGTCAAAGTGGATGGTGCTTCACTACGGGCGTCTTTGCTGCTATTGACCGATTCATCACTGTAAATCTTCTGGTGCTGTTGGTGGTAAACAAGAATATCGCAGTCCCGGCTACAATCCCTGTTTTCTAAGGGCTGGTTTTGGTCGTCAGGCACCCTCTCATCCCGTCTCAATGGCTGCAGCCAGCAGTCATTGGTGGTACTGTATTCGGCTCTTGTGTCACTTGCGTGCTTTGGCTTTTGGTAGCTTGTATTTTGAATATCAGTGTTGGTGGTCGCTAGTAGTGACGCGTTGTCATTCCCAAGAGTACAACTATCAGGGTCGGAAGGGGCATTATGTAAGTCAGTATCCTCTGTCTTCTCTGAAAACCCTTGGAAAAATGGGTCAAAGCATGAAGCACGACGCTTCGTGTGCTGGAATTCTGGGTGGTTAAAGTCACTGCCACCATTGTTGCTGACGTTGCCGCCTAGCCCAAGCCCTTTGCACTTCCAACGACTGCAATCAACATTGCAGCTGGATTCCCCAGCAGCAGGCTCACGGGCCGTGTACGGGGGGACAGTGTAGAAATCAGCGTCGTTTATAATAGAGTCTGGGTCTCTAACAGATGGTGCGTCTTGGAAGCGCACGATAAGGTGAAACCACGATGAAGGGCGCAGATTCCTAGGAAGCCGCCCGCCGCGGGAGATGTCTGTTGGCCGAATCATTGTTGGGCCGATGGATATTTCTGAGGAGGCAGGCGTGCTTATCTCGCCAACCGAGTTGGTGGCACCAGATAGTGAATACGAGCTACTGCCGCTACCACCAAAGCCGCCATTTTCATCATCGTAATTGTTGTACTCTGCTTCATTTTCGCTGTGGAATGTGCCAAGATCCCCAAGTAGCCCACGATCGCTTTTGCATGTGTAGGAACTATCGGTCTCATGTGCGCCTGATGTTGGGGACACGGGCTCTGAGATGCTGTCATCTGCAGAGTAGAAAGAGTCGTCGCTGCCTGAAGATATGGTTGAAAAATTCGATACGAATGAGAGGTTCGATGCTGTTGAGGTTTTGCGCGAGTGTATTGGCGAATTTCCATAGTTCTTGGCACCTTTTGATAGTAGCGAATTTGGGAGGCTTGGATACGAAGTTAATGCACGCTTTCTGACTAGACTTGGTTTTCGTCTATGATCGTCATTTCTGTGGTTTGCACACTCCGCACAAATAGCTGGCGCTGATGCTTGTGTAGTAAGACTTTGTGACATGTTATTCGGCAAGACACTTGGGCAATTGTGTGTGTAAGAAGCCAGATGCGAACGAGATCTCTCCCTATATTTTCTGGCATCTCTTCTTAGTTCAAGGTTTCTGAGCTCGTGATCTTCCGATAGGGCCCACTGAAGGAGGGCAGGGTGGGAAACCATAGTATGTAAACATCGCGAACCAGAATTTTGGCTTTTTCGTGGAAACATTTGATTGTGATGGTGGTGGTTATAGTTGTTTGTTTGTAGGGACATAGACATCTCCGACAAGCTTGGTGGTTGCAAAATAGAACCGCCACTACTAGCGTGTTCTTTTGTGGGAAAATGGTCAATATTGAATGGAGAAATGGATATTGGAGAATCTAGCGGTGTGGCATAGTGGAGAGTCGGAGTATTATATATGCTGGATACCAAGGACGAGCTGTCGGAATCAATTGACAATGTGGGGGAAAGGGGAGGCGATGTGGGGGTAGTCGAACTCAAATCGTCAGGGAATGAGTTGAAGGCGATAATATCTCCCGGCATAGTTGGAATGCTTGGTCTGTTTGGCGGCTTGACATCCAGAACAGTGAAAAATCCAGATTCCATTTCTATAGCCCCAGTATATAATTTGTAAATGGTCAGCAAATTGCAAGGGATAAGGGACAATGGCTGTGGTATATTCCGGCTTGATTGTTGTGGATAAAATCGGCATCAACCATACTAGGGCCTCTATGAAGGGTGTATGGGTGCATCAACAATGTGTATACAGATATATCGCTTACCTTGCAATTCTGGATATATCTTGAAATGTGTAATAATCTAAGGATGAAATCAAAGAACTTGGTCTTCTCAGATGCTGATGATTAATCGTGCTCTTGGTATTTATAACGAAAATCACAGATGTGCAGATATATATGTATTTGGCTTTGGGACACGCGCTCCTTGTGATTATAAGGTAAGGGTATGGATGGTAGGTCAGGCCCGACAATATGTATAAAGCAAGAGATGTATTTCGTATCAGCCAAAGGGCCCACCCCGCACTTTGCTACCACTAGGGAGGATGGCAGTATATATATATGTATGAACGCGCGCCTGCTGAAAGATATGTTGCTAGTGGTTCCTGGGCGAAATCCGATAGTGCGTCAAGATGTGTGTGTATATATGCAGACCGCAGATAGTAGTAGTATCAGAAAAGTAAAAGACTAAAGTAATAGCAGTTAAACACAAGGAATACGACAGTAAGAGAAAGGAGGTTCTGGGCAAATTGGTCTCAAAAAAGGTATAATCCAGCCCTGATAGACTGATGTATCTTGCAAGATTCCCCATACTCTCATTGACCTGCAGAGAAATACTCGCCGGCTCGCATAGCTTTATTTGCACTTGGGGTACAAACACAGGTTGTGACTGAAAGACTGGGGCAATATTCAGTGAGTCCAGTGTGCCAGGGTACATGTGCGTGGGTAAAGGTTGTAGCCACATGGGTTATCTGTGTATGGTCCTTGCTCTTTTATGCAATTGGATAAGTTCTACGGCCTGGAATTATGGTATTGAAAGCTGTAAAGCAATTTGCACAACCAAGACGCTCTGCACCCACTGCATTTGCCCACTCTGAGCCTAAGTGCTCGCCACCTTCCTCCCCATCATGCCATCGGTTCTTCTTTGCTGCCACACTGTCAAGTCAACGATTATCGTTCATTAGTTAATTCAAAACATTGAATCGCAGCCTTTCCCGGATATCTCCCGCTTTTTTACTGTGCATTCCCCCACAAGCGCTTTCTTGATTGCCAATGCGATTTGCCGATATGCAAAGCACACCAACAGATGTGTTAAAAAGCGAATACAATTTCTACCTACTGGTGGGCAAATATATACGGGAGATTACTTTTGAAGGGCTGAACTAATATTGCCAATGATAACATAGGTTGACCAATATGCATGATGGAACTGGCCTACTAGTAAAAGTCAACTCTTCAAAAATAATCATTCATAATATATATATATATATTCATACATCCATACATGTCAAATTTAAGTATATACTACTAGTCTAGTAATACTTGTCCATTCGAAAAGAATGGCATTGCAAAATAGTACCTTATATGTATGGTGTGTGAACAATGTTTTTCCTATATAAAGAACCTCCAATGTTTGGAGGCAAAACCACAATGTAATGGGCAGAAACACACCAATAACCAAAATCCAGATTGCTGTCTTGGATGTCATAGATCTCACTGGGTTACTGCAATTTAAAAGATAAAATATTATTTATTGACAGAGTTTACAAAAAAAGGAGAGAGATATATAAAAAGACTAGGGTAAATATCAGGTGTAAAAGTGACAAAAAAATAGGCGAATGGATATCTGATCATTCAATGCAACGAAGAAAAGGCCTAAAATAAGCGAGAAGTTTAGAGACCGTGTATAGAATATCAAATATAGGGGAATTATCATATGTAGAAGATGCTCCCGCTGTCCAAATCATGTATTATCCAAGCATAGCGTCCTGGTATGAGCGCTTTCTGCTATCAAAGCTACTAAGGGATGTGGTGGATGTAGATGTATTAGAAGAGTCAGGAGAAATCATGGACCATGAGGCAGGATCCTGTCCCACAGCTGTATCGATTCCCGAGAACAAAGGCATGCCGCTGTTTAAATCTGTGTCCGATTGGTTAAGGAAGGCATCAAGAAGGGCCAAAGAGTCGTCCGTGTATTGTGGAGGAGAATAGTCTGTGACTGCTCCAATTGGAGATGTCATCAAAGGTTCATTCTTAGGCATCATGCCAAACTGACTGGTATTAGAGGATGCGGAACTTGAAACAGGGACGCTAGCGCTCATGCTTTGTGTTAGCTCTGGAGCAGAAGCAGCGAGTGAGTTCTCGAACAAGGCGGAGAGAGCCGGATCAAAGAGTGCAGTGGTGTTGAAACGCTGGTCAATTCTATGGGGTTGAGAAGGTTCAGCGGTGATGGATGGGTCAGAGAGGGCTGACATCATTGGTGTTTCGACAGGGGTGAGGTCAGGGAAGTTTTCTGGGCTGTGATTTGCTGGTGTCTGTGCCATTGATGATGTCTCGGAGTTGGTTGCCTCAGACACGCTCTTGGTTGGAGAGTCAGTCGCTGAAGATGTATTGGATATTATCTTTTCAATTCCCTTTGGAACCTCAATACCAAAAGACTTCATCACCATGCGCAATATGTCGCGTTCCTGACGAAGGTTATCGTTCTCGGTCTTGAAGCGCTTGGTCTCCTGCTCCATTATGTCATACTGCTGGGCCTTCCACTTGATTTCCTTTTGGCGAACCTTGTCCTTTTGACGGAACTTCTTTTGGGCGCGGCGGTTTTGTTCACGGCGACGCTCAATTGCCGATAAGTCAGACAGGGAAGCATCGTCTTCGTGGTGGGCATCAGAATCGCTCAGCATCGACTCATCTAGCGCAACGCGTTTATCCTCCTTTACTACTTTAGCTGCATTATTATCTTCACCCTTCTGGCGACTAGAGCTGATGCTGGTTGCCTTGGCAATCTTTCTTTTGCTCTTATCGTCAGTAATGGCAGCATCGTTGTTGACATTGGCTGCCTTCAGAGCGGCAACTAGGGTCTCCCAGTCCGAGCCCAGCGCCTTAACCTGAGCATTCTGAGCATTGTTAATGGCAGTGGTTATACCCTCGGTTATGGCCATTTCTTGGGTGGCATACATGCGGTCCTCAGGCTGGTAGGTTTGGTGAGAGGCAGGTATTTTCCCTGCAGATCCCAAAAGCGAAAGGATGTTGGGGTTAGGTCCAGAGTTCTTGGCTTGGCTGGCCTCCAGGGCCTGCTTCAAATTGATGTGTCCATGTTTCTCGAGGTACTGTTTTAGCTGGTCGTCAACTGTGCTGGGAACAGTTGTGATTGCTGGAACAAGACGGCGAAATGCTACTTGTGGAAGACGTCTAAGAGACATTGGATTGAAACGTTTAATTTAAATCACCAGCGCAAATCAAAATTTGCGCAATTTGAATTAGTCGAAAATTTGTCGGTTGGGTCACAAATATGTGTGTGGGTATATATGTGTGAAGGGAGGCACAAACAATTAGCTGCTGTGCAAAAGTTTGCTCCTTCACGTACAAGTATTAAAAAACAAGTACTAAAAAGTCTTTAACAAAAAGGTTAAAAAGAAAAGTGTGCTTGGAGAAAAACGTTGAACTTTTGTTCCTCATACATACACCGCATATCTCTGGGCTAAATAGCTTGATGAGTATTATTGCCAAGAGACAGGAATGGCTGACCAATGAATGTGAGGGTGGCCATATGAACTGTGGATCGACAGGCTCTCACACATTTGACGCCTCTTATCACTTTGGGGTAAAACAAAGAGCAATGAGTACGGCATTAGTGTAAAAGAAACCGAAGCTGAGCACGGATTTCCCCGTTGACTGCTCTTTCTATGTCCTTTGCCTAATCAAATGACTTCCCGAAATCCGGCCGCCTAGTCAAACACCACACACTCACCAAACAGCCAAGCACATTTTGGATCACTTTTCATGTGGAGGTTAAAGCATTTGTGTATGTGTCACGACTGGCTGCTGGCTCCAGCGCATGGGCCCTCGAGCACGATTTCTCATTCTATCTCGCAAAACAAACTGGCACTCTAAAAACATTTGAAAAAAGGAAAAACAGGCCTTGATGGTACTATGTCAATCTAGAGTACATAGAACCACACTGTCCGAAAAGCCTCATGACACGCTCCTGCAGCCATACTACAGATCACCCCACATTGTGGTGATAGAAAGATGTCACCCCTATCATGGCCACAAAACTAAAAATTTCTCTATACTGCCAGAGACATGGTATTGTTCAAGAAGAAACATTTGACTTTATTTCACAAGTAATTAGGCAAAATGGGTCCCAAAAATTATTACCAAAGTATATTATACATACACAAACAGATGAAATAATAATAAGTAATAGCTAGGAAGAACCAAATAGCAATCACAACAATAATATATACATTAAAAAGAAAAGACTGTTTCGCATCATTGCTAAAGTACAATATGGGTAGTTATTTTTGAAGGGCTATAGAATCACTCATTTGGCTGGGATTTCCCCTATAATCTTTGGTCACCAAAAGTCACCCTTCAAAAATTATGATCCATATGTCCAAGTTCCACATCATCACCTTGGGTAAAATGGCCTATAGGGATTATATATGAAATGACTGGTGATTGGGCCAAAATATGTGGACCTGTTCTTTAAAACTTTGATTCGATTCCAAGAGAATTCTTACGATACACATCTTGGCACACATCAGAACTTTTGCCATCATTAAAAGCTGTTATTCAAAATTGTAGTATATTTTTCTGGGACCCACCCCACAGCCACTGTGTGGCCGATCAGTAGTGAAATTCGACCATACACATCTCTGATGGCCTTTATAGGCACATGAATCAACATTTTCGAGGTAGAAGCACCGGTTTTATGGAATCCGGTTTTCCATTGATACCAGATCATGGGACATTCCTAACTGGCTATTATGTTTCTCAATCAGTGCATCTGAATATGCTTTCTATTCAAAATGGATAGATTAGGGGAAATCGTGTCCAAGACAAAAAGGAAATAGTCTGTTGAAAAAGGCTATGGCGCATTCTGGGCCAAGTCATCATAGAAGTCGACGTGGCTTCCTGAGTTGAATTTGCTGTTTAGCAAAATGTTTGCCAGCTTTTTGGCAGTGTCGTTTAGCTGTACAAGGGTACGGCTCTCGGCCATTAACGTGAATATGCGCTTCTGCTCAGGGTCACCAAGAGTGTTCCGCACTTGGGCCTGCATGTCATTGTCCAGCGGACCAGGGGCGTAGCTTAACGTCTGGACGGCTGGACCCTATTGATTATTTTTATCATTATAAGCCGTGAATTCAGAGGGATATATTTCAGGATAGGCTATGTGACATCGCATTGTCTATATTCATTTCCACATACCTCTTCTTTAGCTATAACCTTCATCAGATGGTCGCGGGCAGCTTTCCCTGTTGCATAGAGGCCCCAGTAGGGATGTGCTTCAATAGCCAGAAGCGATGAGATGTTTACAATCGTCGTTTCATTGCATTTTGCAGACTTGCACAGTTTTATAAACATGGAGCTACAATGTGATACATAAATCGATAGCAAAATGGATTAGTACACTTTGACCATAAAGTAATATCGTTAATACGCAGGGGCTTGGTTTGCCTACCATAAAAGAGTAAACGATGTCAGGTTTAGGCGGAAATAGTCGTCAACTAGCCTATAATCATAGTCCTCAACCTTCATTGAGAGGTCGCCAAGTGTTCCTGCGTTCTGTACCAGCACCATCGACACTTTTTGTTCAGAGCCAGCTATGGTAGCTTGGACTTCCTAGAAACCAATGCATATATTTTTCTAAACAACGATTCTGAATGAGTAAGCCGCCAGTGGCTAAAAAAACATCCAATTGTTATCACCTACCTTTAGAGTGTTTTCGACCCTCTGTATAGGCCTAGTCAAATCAGACGCACCAAGATCCACATCATCGCAGACCCAGCCTCTTACTCTCTCTCCTTGTACTTCGGAGGCAACCTCCTCAAGCGACTTCTTGGTTCGTCCAACAAGAACTACTTCAACACGTGTGTTTGGGCTGCTGGAAACAAACGTGCTGGATATCTGTTTAACGATCTCCCGCCCTAACCCGCGGCCTGCACCGGTCACGACAACAATATAATGTCTTGCATTTACCATGATATGTGCTATATTTATGTAAAGCTACCAACTATAGATCAAAATTATTTGGTGGAAAGATTGAGCAGCTCCAATGCATACGTGCAGCCTTTTACTGTTTTGCCAGGAATGATTATGTCACTACATATTAGCCACCATCGAGATCACATGACAAGTCCATTAGCGTAAATAATCTGATCACTTGATCGCTTTATTTACAAAAACCTGCCTTTCAACTATGAGAGTTTGTATAGGTAGGAGCAAGAGGAGAAGCCTATAGAGTCGTAATGGCTCTGTTCCTCTTATTGTTTATTGATAAGTAATTAAATCGTTAGTCCCAGATTAGATCAGAGTGGGACAGGTATGATGTGGAGCACTATTGCTCTCACACCAACCTCTTTGGTTGGTAGTAGCTGGGGCTTCCAAGTCAACCAAATGTCAGAATCTCCTTTGAAGGTGTACCAGAATAACGCCCTTGATAGTAGCCAATAATTTGCCAGGCTCTAGCTAAAATATATGGGTTATGAACTGTCTTGCAGGGAATGTATGAGCACGCTTGTCTGTTTCCAATTGATGGAGAACTAGCCAAATGACAAAGTAGTCTCCTCTAAAAGGGTACCAGGATATAATCTTGGATACTGGCCAATCATCACTGAGGCTCCAGCTAAAAAATATAGGTTATGGGATGGTCTGCAGGTATTATATGAGTGTCCTCCTGTTCCCTTTTGGTGGATAACCTAAAAAATCACTAGCATCACAGGCCTGGTGGTCGGTCAGTCACGTCTCAGCACACTTTCACGATCTTCTGTGTTGCTACTGAAAGAATAGTTTCCGGATTGCCCAAAGGCCTTGACATATTCATGTGCCGATTTTTATACAAGCAATTCAAATACATACTGGCTTGCCCCTGGAAAGTGCGTATTGGCCCGTGAAAGGAGCCATTTGATTGTGTGTTTGGAGAAAAACAGCCCGATTCGCATACTCGGGCAGCCTAAATTGTTGAGTAAATATCGATGTCACAAGATGTTGTTCGCTTTAAATACTACTATTCTGGCATTTGGATCACGCTTTTGAGCAAGTTTGATATTCTTTTCCTTTCGTCCTTCTTTGTTTTCACTATTGTCATTTCAACATACAACTTTATTTTTAGTCAAGCATACGTTAATTTAAACACATTCTTTCCTACCATTTCCCGAAATGCCTGTACCAAAGACAAATCTACATATCGCCAGAATTATATTCGACAATCCATTTATCCAATCATACATAAAATATACAACCACCATAATTGGGCGTGACAAAGCATACCGCTTCATTCAATATGCTTCTCGCTTTCTAGTCTACATATTCCTAAAGTATGACTTCAGCAAAGACATAGTAACAAAAACAAAGAACGTACAGCTGGCCATGGGGCAGACAAGAAAGAGTAAGTAAATATGGAGATTTAGCATTCAACGCTCTATGCTGTTGTTCCTGTATCTAAACGTGTATATATGGGAACATTATTTGCTTGTAGTCCTTCGTCTTGGTCGTTTCATCGACTCACTAAATCTTGCCATCAAATCAGCAAAGGTTGACGGAGATACGTTTGTTACCACCATGGCAACACTAAATAAGGTGGCAATGGCGGGATATCTGTTCTTTGATGCATTGAATTTGGTAAGCGAGGTTACATAAGAATATAAGCATACACAATTATGCAGACTCACAGGCATATTCACATACTGCACCGCTAATTAAATAAAAAACCACATGTATATTTAGCTGCGGACCTTCAACATAGTTAGCTACAGCACAGCCCCCGAGCTTGCTCGGAGGGCACACAAAGGTTGGCTCATTGCGCTGACCTGCTCTTGGCTATCAGGAATGTACCAATTGATTCCTTTGAAGCTAAAGGAGTCTGTCATACATAGAGCACAAGAAACATTTCGACGTGAGAAATCTGAGCCTGCTGAAAAAGAGGTTGAAAGAGCCATAGTCAGTCGGTAAGCATCTTTGCATACATTTAAAACTTGGCTCATGACATGTATAACTTTGCTGATACAATATTTTGTTTGAATTTTAGTCAACTGACTACAGTAAAGAGACAGCTGGTTCAAGATTCGCTAGATATGTTGATCCCATTGTCTGGGCTAGGCTTCCTTGATGTTAATGAGGGCATTGTTGCGCTAGCAGGAACCATAACATCATTCATGGGTGGACAGTCTCATTTTAACAAGCTCATGGCATAGTCGATATAGAAAAGTTCAGTCTGAGGCATATATATATATATATATATACTTTTATCATGCACTAGTATTTGTTGGCTATTTTTGAATTTGAATTGTTCAGATAATACAGAAGAGATGTTCAATTTAAAAATATGACATATTGGGTAGCAGTGATACCTGGAAAAATTATATATGAAAGAAATATCGGCTGTTTTGAAATTTTAGGTTTGGTGGGTAATTCCTCATACAAAGCTGCATTGTTGAATATGTCACAAAAATAGGTTCCTATTGAACATTTGATGATAGCAAAAACATAATAGGTGTGACTAATAGTGACTTGGTTGGCACTGTTGAAGCGTAAAGTTAAAATAAGGTTTATGCATAAACAGTGCAATATTCTAAAAATTGGAGATTGCACATTCAAAAGGAATTTGTTGTGTTTAGTTTGAAAAGGTGTCAAAATTATCAGAATATGGATCATAATTTTTGAAGGGTGACTTTTGGTGGCCAACGATTATAGGGGCAAACACAGCCAAATTGGCGATCACCATTTACTAGTAAAATGTGATCAGTCACCCTGTGTGATCAAAATTAGTGGGTGATCAAACACAAGGGGAAAAGTG